>BFEA01000027.1:3331572-3356785 GCA_003427395.1 Chara braunii | reverse complement strand
CACACACACACACACACACACACACACACACACACACACACACACAGAGGCGCGGTGGAACTTGAAACGCCCTTCATCAAAACATTACAATCATCATTTAAAATATCACATACTTGATAAGAGATTGCAACGTTAGGCAGTTTCAATTTTGGTATCTGCGCATCTGGGTGGAAAAGTGGTGGTTTCGATGACAGTCTATATCAGATTATATGGGCAGGCTGTTTCAATTTTGGATCTGTGCATCTGGGTTGGAGTTTTTCTTTCTTTCTTTCTTTCTTTCTTTCTTTCTTTCTTTCTTTCTTTCTGTGTCTGGTGACAATCTACATCGCTCATATGAATGCACGCATGCATACGCAGATGCGTACCCGCACACTTACCCGTAGCATAACCATTGGGGCTTGGATGGCTTGCTCGCCATTCTCCTCTTTCTCTAGTTATCTTGTGTTTGCTTCATCTCAGTACCCCGCCGCTGCGCGCCCCCCCCCCTCCTCTCTCTCTCTCTCTCTCTCTCTCTCTCTGGGGTTGCCACGGTTTGTGGTTTGATTATTATGTATATGCGTCTGGTTGGAAAAGGGGTTACACGCAGACATACACACACACAGAAGCTGAAAATCCGGTGAAAATAGCTTTCTCGGCCTTTTGGCTAAGATCAAGTGTAGTATCTGTTCTGATCAGTTTAATAAAAAACAAAATCCGGTGAAAAATGAACAGGAGTATTCCTCCCCCTTTACTCTACCGGCAAGTGGGCCGTTATGGCACATGGGAATGTGGGCAGCTTGCGCTCAACCACAATCAACGTGGGAAGCCTTGGACGTTAGAGCCTCAGCAAAAGGGGAGCTGCAACAAGAAACAAAAAGGAGACCCCAAAGAAAAGCAAAAGGCAATACAAGGGATTTATTGTGCTTCATGTTGCTTGCTATAGAGACAAAACTGTTTCATGGCTGGAAATTTTGGCTCGTCTCAAGTGTGCTTGTTTGTCTGCTATATAGGTAAAGCTGCTTCCATTTTGGATCTACTCATCTGGGTGGAAAGGGGCTGTTGTGGTGACAATTTACTACGCACAGAAGCATGCACACAAGCACACCCACAGTCACATCCTCTTCGCCTATTTGCCACATGCAATCCTGGACCTGCGTCTCCATACGGGCGCAGAAAACTGAAGTGCTCCTGCCTTGTCCACGTGCCAAAAGAAAGGGGTAACTTCGGTGCAGACACGAAAACAGTTTGTAATTGCACTTCAGGCAATCCCGCAAATACAACACCCCCCCACGCGACCCCACCGGACCCAAAACGTAGGTCATATACATTCAGCATTACCGGCCCTTTTGCCTCAAGTGCAATTACAAACTCAAACCCTGACTGCGCCGTAGTTTTCTCCAAAAGAAAAGGTAGGAATTACAGAAGTAAAAACAACAAGACTGATTTACGCTTTATGAGTGACTGCCCGCCCCTAGTGCCTTCCCCTGATGATGACTGCTGCTCGGCTGCAGTCAAAACATGTCGGGATTGGCCGACATTGGCTTCCGTAAGGGCTTGACGACCGGCTGTGCTTCTTGCACAGTTTGCCTTGCCTGTTGGGGGCCATTTATGATCTTCATGTTCTTTATACGGATTTAGCGCTTGGGCTTCTGAGATTCGCAGTCATGTTCCCTGCGTGGACTTTTTCCTCTCTCTCTCTCTCTCTCTCTCTCTCTCTCTCTCTCTCTCTCTCTCTCTCTCTCTCTCTCTCTCTCTCTCTCTTCATGTTCTCTTCCCTCTCTTCTTTCCTCCCCCTTTCCCCTTTTCTTTGTTTCTTGGTTTCTTCGTTCATCCTCCTTTCTCGGCCCTACTCTCCTACCTGTTCGCTTTCCTTTTCGTTTCATACCCCGTGTACTGCTTGTAGCTTGTCTTCGGATCTCAGCTATCATTTGAAATGGAATGGCTTCAACGCTTGCTGTGGATACTTGTATCTTCTGTGTCCGTGTCTTCCGAATTTTTGCTGAAGTTTCGTATGGTACGCTTTGCTACGCCATAGCTAAGGTCAGACGTGAAAATGATAATGCTCGCGCAAGGCGAGTGAGGAGATGCCACCCCTACGAAGTAATCTGCCTTGATCTTGACTTTCCAACCCCTATGTTTCTAGCACCTTGAGCCCAGTGACTTGTGCACTATGCTCTAGCTATCTCCGGTAAAGAAAACGTGGGACTCTGCATGTGCATCAGGCAAAGGAAGTGCACCATATTCAGTTGCATTATGAATGGCTTGCTGGAGCGTTTGGCAGGAGAGCTCATAGAAGACAACCGAGGTGCCCTGAGGGCATACTCACACAGTGGTGGCATGGCAGCAAAATCTGCAAATTTTGCTCTCTCTCATTTGCTGAAATGGCACCCTGCCGGGTCACATAGCGGTAGCGAATCACAAAAGACACGAGCGGGACTTTCTGGCAATTGCCAAAACTGGTGCCCCGCGTGGTCACATAGACATGAGTGGGACTTTCTGGCAATTGCCGAAATGGTACCTCGCATGGTTACACAGATCAAGGCACAAATCCTTCAACAACAAAATTCATTTCATGAAGGAATCTCGAACTGAAAAGAAAGTTTGCTACCACCTCCAGAGATGGTAGCAAAATGACCTTCCCCGCGACCGGCCAGGCCACTGACATTTGATACCCGGTTTGCTTCTTTTGCCACTCTGGGTGCCTCGTGTGACTGGGCCAACCATCAAATTTTAGCGATTTTTTGATAAAATGCCCTAGTGTGAGTAGGCCCTAAGTCCTTTATTTTTTTTTTTTTTGGGGGGGGGACAAGGTGCCTCAAGTCTTGCTGAACGTATGAAGCAAAAACGGTCCTCTGTTTTTCATTATGATCAACTATAATTCAAAATCACGCACCTGCATCTGGCAGCCAACCAATCTCCTCCTCCTTATCTCCCCCTCTCTTATTCAGCAATAATAATAATAATAATAACAATGAATGGCTGAACCAGGACCAATGTCTGAATCCCTCTCCTACTGCCAGCACAATATGAGGTCCACCATAGCCATGACCTCCATCTTCCTCCACCTCTGACAGGTACTTGCTATGGCGGACTATTATGGGCCCTGCTGCGATGTTCAAAAGAAGCAATGTCCTCTACACTCAGGCCGCCATGCCGGACTCTGCCCTGAAGCTTTCTTGATGTAGTGCTACCTCACTTGGGGCCTTCAAGATGCTGCGCCTACCAAGGAGATGAAGATGGCTCCCACCATAGCCAGTTAAGCACCCCTGGCTGCTCTCCTCCCTATTCCCTTTCTTCCTCCTCCCACCAGGTGCTGTCCACCATAGCCGAGGTGGAAGCCCTGGCGCTCCTCTCCCCTAGCGCTCCACACAGCGCTGCTCCTCCAAGCGCTCCAGCAGCATGACGCCCAAAACTTGCACGCAGCAAATGAGGCAGAGCAAGTTGCTCTGCCTGGAGATATAGAGGCCAACCTGCCTCTTGGGTGGTGACTTCCAGGCCGGGCGGCCTCCAAGCAACCGGTTCCTCCCTTTCGGGGGGAAACATCATTGCAGACCTGATATCTACCGCTACAGGCCCTAGACTCTACACTACGACCTCTACCCTAAAGGTACTAGTTTTGTGTCTTCTTCTGCTCGGACTACCGCTACTCAAGTGCTGCCGGGACCTACCTACCACTACTTTAGTGTGCCCTGAGCTACCCCTTCGGCTACAAGTACTTTTCCCTGCAGTAACCCTCAAAGTCACGGCCACAGGTAAGTATCGGCCCTGCGGGCCACCCAAACGAACAAGTGCCCTGGAAGGCCACACACACACTCAGGCGGACCAGCACTGACACAGGCACACGGACCAGCAAGCACATCCGCACGCAGACTTAGAAAACTCGGCAAAAAGCGGGAATCTCAGCAAGGCATACATTCCAGCGGCAAAACTGAGAAATCAGCAGTGTTCTCAGTCCGTGTTTTTGCAGGTCCTCACACTAACCCCCCTCAAGAGCGAGGTCCCTTCGAGTGGGTAATTGCAGAACACATCATAAGCAAATATAGCAAAGAGAGCTGCTGTATACTCAGTGGCAGTGAGTTTCACGGAGAATGTGGGATTAGCATTGGAAACTAGCTGGCGTTCATAGCTTTGACAACGCGAGGTGTGCTCTGCAGCAATTCTTTCTTCGAAATCCAGTAAAGGTCATATAACGGGTGATATAGAAAGTGAACTTGGTACTGTTTGTTACGTCCCTTTCCAGTATGGCTTACAATTCTGTCTATCTCATGACCGGCATTGATTGCACGAGGGATCATAGGCTCGCGACAATCAAAGGAATCAGGAGCAAGATACAAAAACAGTTCAGACACTGGAAAGACCGGATACATGTGCAAATGCATCATCCCCCACCACCTTCAGAACTTCCACGGACTGTAGTAGAGAGGGATAAGTTTTTGTGACACCCCCTCTTCTTCTGAAAACTCAGACATCTTTAACCAGACAATGCAGACATAACTTCCCACTTCCAAAGTCGAAGGCCTGCGTTTTTTGTTTGCATGCTTGATCATGGCATGTTGTTGCTTGGCCATTGCTCCAACAACAACGTTGAGCAAGCGATCATGCTTGGCAAGATATCCAGGCATGCCAAGTGTCAAACCAGGTTTCTGATCAGGGAACAAGAAGGATAGAGGATTGCGAATTTGCCGATCGTGATGCAACTGATTCGGTGTCATTCCAGCGGCGGAGTAAATGGAGTTGTTGTACAACCCCTTCACTGTGTACAATTCTTCATCCCACGTGTTCTGGTTGGGAACAATTAGAGCATGGTGAAGTCATGTAAAAGTCTGGTTGATTTCCTCAGCCAAACCATTGGCTTTGAGATGTTGACCAGATGTCATCTTCAGTTTGATATCGTAGAGTTGAGAAGTGAAGTCCTTCCAATTTGCATTTATGAACTGGGTGTCCTGATCACTCACGAGAGTCTTGAGGGGGACATAATGCAGAATGTACTTCTGATGGAACTCACGAATCACAAGGTTATTTGGGGCGTGAGGTGACAATAGAATCAGATTCAAAAACTTAGAAAAACATTCAACAATCACCATCACTTGTATCCGTTCCTACTCAACTTACCCATATCCGTCAAGTCGATGGAAACTGACCCCCGGGGACCATCGAGAATGGAGAGAGGTTTTAGCAGGCCAATGGGCTTTTGTCTATATGGTTTGATTCATTGACATACTTGACACCCAACCACAACTTGTGGGCAGATCCTTTCATTCCGGGCCAATCAAACTGTTGCAATAAGCTTTCGCAATGCGGAGCACAAAATGACTCACCAAGGTTTTTTTCAAGGTTCGAAAGGCAGTCTTGCTTGCATCACTCCATGTGTAAGATACACTCTTGCTAGTTAGTCTAGACAATGGGTGAGCAATGACATAAAATTTGGGAACAAACTTCCAATAGTATGACACAAGACCAAGAAAAAAATGCAGTTCGTGGACATTCACCTATTGAGGCCACTTGCGTTGCCTCGGGCTCAAGGCCTGCAGTAGACAACCGGTGTCCAAGTAGATGACGTTGTACCTCCCAAATTCAGAGTTCTCCCAGTTGAGATGGAGCGGCGCTTTCTTGAGGATGCTTAACACCTCCTTAAGGTGTCTAATGTTCTCATCCGTAGACTTGCTGAAAATCAAAATGTCATGAAGATAAACAACAATGAATCGATTGATCTGATCTCTGAAAACCATGAGACTCTGAAAGGTGGCAGGTGCATTTATGAGTCTGAAGGGCATAATGGTGAACTCGTATAGCCCATCGCGAGTCTTGAATGCAATCTTTTGCTGGTTCGCTGGATTGACTTCAATCTGGTGGTAACCATATTTAAAATCGATCTTGGAGACGACCTTGCACCCACATGCAATATCGAGCAAATCATCAATGCGTGACAATGGGTATGCATTCGTTCTTGTAATTCTGTTTAATCCACGGTAGTCAATACATATCCGAAGTTCGCCGTCTTTCTTTGGGACAAACAAAACCGGTGCACCGAATTTAAACTCACTACGTCTGATCCACCCATTGTCAATCATCTCGTCAGAGTTCTCCAATTCGCCAAGTCCCATACGGTACACGCAACCCCTTAGAGGAACGTTGCCTTCTATTGACTCGATCTTGTGTCTAACCGGACGTACGGGAACTCCATGTGGTCCGGCTAGGACTTCAGGAAATCAGTTGAGGAGGCGTTGGATGTTTGTTGGATCTGGGGGGGCGGGAAATCACAATAAGGTACAGGCAAATCAAGCGGCAAATTGACAGCCAAAACAATAGAATTCAAAGTGGAATCATTTGGAGTCAAAGTAAATGAAGTAGTTACATCATGCAAAGTAGAAGTATTACAAACCCCAAAAGTAGAAGGCACATGGGAAGGTCTCACAAAGGCTGTGTACAATCACCCATCTTCCTTGCACATGCTCCACTTTTTACAGAACTTCATCGCATTCAACAGAAGTACAGGTGACTCGCTCATTTAATCAAAGAGGACAAAACGTTTGTTTCCCTTAGCATCACGTACCACGAAGAATGATTTTTCCTACTTAGTTCTAGCACATTGGGCTTTCAATCAACCCAAGCGAAGAACTGCGTCGAAGGGGCACTTATCGAGGACGTAAAAATTCATCGTGTGCTTGATTGTGCGATTTGCGTCGAAGGGGCACTTATCGAGGACGTAGAAATTCAACGTGTGCGTGATTGTGCGATTTGCGTCAAAGGTAGTGCGCACACCTTTGACTACATGCATACAAGTGAAAACCTCTTGGTTGCCTACTTGAGTCTGCCAAAGGCTCTGCATCTTCACTGGCTTCGTCCCTAAGTCCCCTTACGAAGTTCATTGGGAGAAAGAAAATTGGTTGTTGAGCCACAATCAATCAGCACACGGATGTAAGGCGGTTAATGAGCTTGAAGAAGATAAACTCCACTTTTCCTTGAGGACGGTGTTATTTCATCTCATCCCAATGCAGTAAGTGAGCATGAAAGTCGATTTTCCTTGACTCCTCCCAAGGCTCGACATAGAAAATTGGGTTAGCATCAGCCTTAGAATCAGCAGACGATGAGGCATCAAGAGAAGGTTGTTGAACTGAATCAGATTTCTCATAGGAATTGCCACTTACCGGTTCAGCCTCTCTTGTTGTAGAGTGTGTTGACAACGACCCTACGCCCATGACCGGTTTCCCTGCAGCCTAAGCATTCTTGGTCTGCATGTCCCTGTTTTTGGCAATCCAGGCAAACCTTCCTCTTGAGCCTATGTCTTCAACCAGTCTCACTGATCCGGAGGTCTAACCAAGGTTTGTTGCTGCATCCTCCGGACTTGTTGGGATTTTGGCTCCTTTGGGGAGTCAAATGTTGTTACACTGAGTTCCAGTTTGGTCTCTTGGTATTGGCAACTTTTTAAAGGAATTAAGTTTTTCATCTTCATTAATCATTTCAGACTCGTGGGCTGATGAGGAACAGGTTGTATCACCGTCTTACTCGTTTGTCGTCAACAAGAGTGGGTTCATCTGCATAGGCCTCCTCGTCGGCCCCTGACAGGTCAAGTGTAGTAAAACGGTTGTTGCCTCCATACCGTCTACGGCCCGAGGCCTTCTTGTCACCCGTTGTGGTAACAAGGTCTTGAGCCTATAGGCTGACTACATCCTTCATGAGGGAAAGCCAGTTCTTGTAAGCAACGAGTCTCATCCCAAGGCGATTACTTAAGGTTTGGGGAATTGAACCTTTGGAAACATCCAAGCATGACTGTGCAGTCGTATCCAACCCGGGAGTAGCAAAGAGTTTACTGAGATACAGTAATAGATTCTCCATGGTGCCCGTCCACTTACCGCGCTTGACATAGTCAAGTTTGTCAGCTTGAGCCCTGCTTCAACAGCGGCATGTGGATCTTTATAATGTTTTAGTATTAGTTTTAAAGTGTGGCTCCCGGCGTAAACTTTTGCCATTTGGTCAGGGTATATTCTATATGTACAGCTTGGAGCTGTATGTAGCTCCGTACGGCGGGTTGCAGGTTAGTCCCCATGACCATTGCTTCGATGACTGGGGGTGTCCTCAGTACTTCAGACTAGGATTGCATAGAGTTGATCCAAGAGGTGATATCCTCCTTCCCGCCGTACCTAGGCGGAATCTGTGCCGCCTTCTTGTTCACATAGGGACTGCTATAATTGGGACCAACAACTGCTATGTCCAAACTTGGGGCTGCAACAGTTGCAGAACTTCCTACGTTGTTACTTGATGCAGCAACAACAGATTCAGGATTGCATAGAGTTGATCCAAGAGGTGATATCCTCCTTCCTGCCGTACCTAGGCGGAATTTGTGCCGCCTTCTTGTTCACATAGGGACTGCTATAATTGGGACCAGCAACTGCTGTGTCCAAACTTGGGGCTGCAGCAGTTGCAGAACTTCCTACGTTGTTACTTGATGCAGCAACAGCAGAGTCTGCTCCTACTGTAGGTCCTGATAGGTTGTTAACCGCACTCAAAGAAGAAGAAGAAGAAGAAGAAAGAGTAAGAGGGGCTAGTACAGACTGACTTGCAGCATTAGGGGCAGTGAGTAGAGGAGGGAGGATGGGAATCTGGCCCTGCTGCAGCTGATCATGGTGCTCCTGCGCCATTTTGGCCATCTCATCTCTCAACTTTTTGACTACATCAAACAGTCGCAAGATCTGGCCTGCGTAGTCATCAAGGGCCCGGACCTCTATTATGGCCGTGAGGAGTGGAACCACCTTCTCCTTTGCTTGCTCAACTGTCAGACTAGAGAAAGTCTTGAAGATACACTCATGGGCTTCCAACTTGTTCCTTTGTTCCTTCTCCTAGAGACAGTCTTGAAGAGACCCTCATGGGCTTCCAACTTGTTCCTTTGTTCCTTCTCCTCCTCCTCCTCTTTCTCTCTGCAATGCCTTTTCGTAAAAGAACCGATATTGTATTTTTTCTCCCTCAAGGGCGGCATCCATTTGCAGCTTCCATTCCGCCGCAGTCGTCATGATGGAGGATGAGGGTGTCAGTAAGTCTCTCAAGAGGGGTCCACACTTCCTTTCAACTCTTGGACGAACACTCCTCTTCCCTCTCCTCACTCCCTCAAGAGCAACACTCAAAAGTCTCCCTCTTCTCTCTCTCTCTCTCTCTTTGGCGCATGAGTCTCTACGGGCATTGAAAAATAAACTCAATGGAAGAAAACAAATTGAAAAGCACAAAGAAAGAGAAGGTAGGACTCCTAGCTGGAGCGACAATTCATTTGGGACTGGACAGCAGTCATAAAGAAAATAATTCAGATTGAGAGTTCTGATCAGGCAATCCAGTCTGGTCAGATCAACTACGAGATCCCCTCCTGCCTAATCTGAATCAGTTTCCGTGACCGTGCAGCAATTCATAAGCAAAGAGCGCCGACATGAAACAATGGAGAATTTAGTGGTGTATAATTTTATTTTTTTTGAATTGGCACTTTACCCAACCTGCCCAAATTTGTTGAAGTACAACCCCCCCCCAAAAAAAAGAAAAAAAACAACTCAAGGTGACCAACCCACGCAACTGTTTGTTTGAAAATCTCCACCCACACCCAACCCGCCCATCACCCGTAAAAAACCTTCACCCTGACCCACCCACACCCGCGAGAACCACCTGCACCCGGCCGTTCCCGATTGTCTCAGTCCCTTCAAACATTTACACGCACCACAGCAACATGACATCCTTGGATGACGGCATGAAAAAATGAAGCATCTCCACCTTGCTTCGTCTTTGGATAGTGCAAAAATTTGAGGCACTCCACAAGTTTGGCATTGGGGAGCCAACCTTCCTACCTACTGTGGTTAGGTTCAATCCTCGTTGTTTTAATGGGAGCTAACATCCCATTCTTGGGCCATGGTAATGCTGCCATCAATAGAGTGCGACACATTTTTTTGAAGGAGGATCCACAACTTTTTTTTTCCAGGAGGCCCCTGGCTGGAGACTTTCCGTTTTCTGGGCCACAGGTGGACCGCAGCTGGAAAATACGTATGAGGGGTTGGGGGGGCTGGGGGGTTATTATGGGTTGTCCTGGGTCTGTGTGTTGGGTGACCCAGGCCTAGTTCTCACCCGCTTGTCACCCACCCATTCGGGTGACCCAGGCCTAAATTGACCCGCCCGTCATCCACCCGAGCTGGCTCGCCTAGACCCACCCTCATACCATCCATGCCAGCTTATCAAGACCCACACCTGACCCAATGCCCCGTGGGTGGGGTGGGTGTGGGTGGGTGTGGGTCTGGGTACCCGTTGCTTATCTGTGGTGTATAAGAGCGATGACATGAAGAAATGGAGAATTGAGCGCTGTAGCACAATCAGATCATTTGATTCTGCAGGTTGCCCTAGGGGGGGTTCATTGCCATCTTGACTGTTTCTGTCAGGTTCCTCCGGCTGTAACTCCATTGACTGCAGCATGCATCCCAGAGAAAGGTCATCTCCAGTCAGGGGCTCCGGCAAGTGATGTGAAGGTGGATCATTGCCAGTTGGAGCGGGGGAACAATCAGGGCTAGATGGATGAGAAGCTGGTGGGCCGGATGCCGGTAACGGAAGCTGATCAGCTGTACTTGTGCTCAGGGTGGCTGCTAGTGGGGCAAATGTTGCACAAGTGGCTGCCATTAGTATCTGGTGCAAATGCCGGCCTCCAGCAATGATAGGTGAAAGTGTGCGGAAAAATGAGCAGGTGTATACCTCCCCTTTTACTCTGCCTCCTTTCCATAGCACGCAACCGGGCCATTATGGCACACAGGGATGTGGGCAGCTCACTCTCAACCGCAATCAATGTGGCGAGCCTTTATATGTAAGAGGCATGGCAAAAGGGGAGCAGAATACTGGCTGGAGGTCGTTGTTACGAGCGGTGGAGACTGCACACACACACAAACACACACAGTGGGTGTGTAGAGCGGCTTTTTTATGGCTGTGTTTCTCTGACTTACTGCCATTATTGTCAAGCGCTTGTAACGGCAGTCTGCTAGGATTGCGGGGTTGGTGTGAGTAAAGTGGACCACTTTTCTCTCTCAGGGATGGGTATCGCTAACTCTGGGCAGCGTGGTGAGTCCTTATCCATCGGTCAATTCGTCTCAAAGACTCAAATTCATTTAGGGGCAGACTGTCGGGGTTCAACCTCCTAATGAGTTGGTGAACGTCCGATAAAACAGTCAGGCACAGTCGATACTTCTTTTGTGGAGTTGTGTATAGCGAACATGACAACACGCACACACCCAACCCTGTGAATGTCGCCTTTCCTCTGTTCTGTTCTTTGCCCCTCCACGTCCCTCCTCTTACCTTTCTTCCTTCCCCAACCATCACTTCCTATAGAATTCCAGCCTTGACCACTTTCCTTCCTCCCTCCTCTTGTGTACTACGAGTAAAAGCATATGAATGAGCATCGTTAAGAAAACAAACAAAATATGAACTGAAGATATGAGGAAAAATGAACAGAGTGTACATCCCCCTTTACTCTGCCTCTTTTCATAATGTGCAAGTGGGCCGTTAAGGCACACGGGGATTTGGGCAGCTGGCGCTCAACCGCAATCAAGGTGGCCAGCCTTGTATGTGCAAGGCACAGCAAAAGGGGAGCTGCAAGAACAAATAAAAGGGGTACCCCCAAGAAAGCCAAAGTAAAGATAGTTCAGAAAGGGATATAATGGCTCTATTTTGCTTCATGTTCTTTGCTAACGAGGCAAAACTGTTTCATTGTTGGATTGGCTCATCTCAAGTGTGCTTCATTGTCTGCAACAGACGTAAAGGTGCTTTGATTTTGGACCGACTCATCTGGGTGTAACATGGACTGTTACACACATCTCCACACACATACACAAATGCACACACACACACACACACACACACACACACACACACACACACACACACACACACACACACACACACACACACACACACACACTGTTTGTTTGGTTTTCGCCCTCTGTGGTCTTGTCAGTGTCCAAGTGCACCAGCTTTAAGAAGAGTCAAATAGTCAGCACCTGTTTGCTACAAGTGCCTGCAACACTAAGAGGGGCCCTGCTGTGCTCGGGGTGCCTGTGTCTGTGGTTTGTGGTGGCCACAGACATTTCTCTTGTGGCTTCCTGGCTTTTGATCATGCCATGAACCTACCGTCTGCAGAGTTTACCTTGTGATGTAAGTAGGTGATAGTCCACTCTGATCCCTGCTGCGTCCCTGGGTTTCTATGTTGTCGTAGTTGTCCTGCTTGCCTTTCTGCGCACTTGTCGCTTTACCGTCCACTGTGCTGTGTGCCTTGCCGGGTTGCTGGCTGCCATGCTGTGTGCCTCACTGTGTTGTTGTGTACCCACCCCCGTGCCCGCCTGCCCACCTGCTTGCCATGCCTGATGCTGACTATTTCATACCTTGCTGACTGCCTTGCTGTGCTGATGTGTGCCTGCTCACCCACCTACCTGCCTGCCCGTTATGCCTTGCTGCGAGATGCCTTGTCAACATGATGCACTGCACACTTGCTGCGGTTGCCCACTTGCAACAGGGTCTGAAGTAGGTTATGAGTTAAAGCATTGTAAGGGGATTCTGCAGAGTTATTCTTCATCTTCATCTTCATCTTCATCTTCATCTTCATCTTCATCTTCATCTTCATCCTCCTCTTCTTTCTCCCTTTCTGTTGTTCTCTCTCTTCCCATTTTTTCACAGTGTGTGTGCATTTCTCCCCCACTGTGCTTCTCCTGAACTACCATCTGCACCTGAATCGAACTCCCGGCCACTCTCACTGTATCTAGACATGGGTTGTACTCCAGTAGCAAGTCCCGTACTTTCTATTCAGATGAAGACGGTAGTGAGACTACCTTTCTTGGCAGGTACAGCTCAATGTAGTCATCCTCTTGTCTCTAAAATTAACCTTTTGATCGCAGTGGATTCTCTGAGCTTTGGTCTGATGAAGAATGCTATGTGACATTCTAACCTTCCCCTGTGATAGATAATTAGAGTGTTTCTTTTTGCTGGAATAGTGTACTACCGTCTTCATCCAGTCTAAATGCAGTGATAATGACCGGGCATTCTATCCAGGTGAAGACGGCAGTTTTTCATTGACATGAACAAGCCCACAATCTATTTCTGATTGATTGTGAGGGGGGATACAAATATGCAAAAGCCTGGCAACCTTCATTTTGTCAAATTCCTGAGCCCTGGGGGAAGGGTTTACCACAGTTGCTGTTCAAAGGATAGGTGAATCTGCCCGGATCGCCTAACCAGTGCGTCCCAATCTTGCCCCAAAAGGTACTCCTTGTGTGCATTTTTCTGTCATAAGTTTCTGCTGGAGGATGGATGTGGACAAGAGTTGCAGCCCAATGCACTTCACAATCACGTTCTCTTGGCTGGCAGGATGGGGTGCCGTGGTTGTTGAGGGGAAGGGGTATTAAGCCAGAGGAGGGGACGGGTGGCTGCTGGCCTGATCGACTCCACTACCTGGTTTGACTGTGTTCCTCCGGAGGAGGAGGGGTATGCATATTATTATTTGCAGCCAGTTTTTTTGTCTGATTATCTGATTGAAGGTTTCGTTTTGAACTGAGAAGAGGAGAGGGGGGGTAAACATGTAAAAGAAGGAAATGCTTAGCAACAGGAGGTTTAAACTTTAAACCACTAGTACCTTTGTCGGTTCGGAAATAGTGGGCCTCCGACCTTTCAGGAGGTCGAAACGAAACGACAGCCGCCGATCAGATTTATCAACGGCAGCCGTTGTCGGGCCCGGCCTCCTAAACGTTCGGGACTAGGCTAGAACTTGTTGAAACTAGACGGCAAAGGTACTAGTGGTTAAAAAAAAAAAAAAAGGGAATGCTTACAACACCTGGCAAAGCAGAATGGATGATAGCTCTAAGCTTCAAAGGGCCTGCTTGGGATCGACAGCCCGGAAATAGACAACTCAGAATCAGCCTCCCAGAATCAACAGCCCATAATGAACAAGTAAGGAAGGACCAGGCCAGGATTAATAGTCAGGCATGATTCGGGAATACGTGTTCAGAATGAGCCCAGAAGCTGTAATTACTAATTAGCAAATTTACTATTTAGTATTTATTATTTAGTTGATCTTTGGTGCTAATGAGGACTGATACCCAGCCCATGTGGCTGCATGGTACCGAAGTGTAACTGTTAGTAGACAGGTCATGAGCTCAAATCCTGATGGAATCAGGGAATACGTGTTCAGAATGAGCCCAGAAGCTGTAATTCCTAATTAGCAAATTTACTATTTAGTATTTACTATTTAGTTGATCTTTGGTGCTAATGAGGACTGATACCCAGCCCATGTGGCTGCATGGTACAGACGTGTAACTGTTAGTAGACAGGTCATGAGCTCAAATCCTGACGGAATCAGATGGGTACAATAATGTTAGGGGATTATCCTCTTTAAGCCTTTAAGGCTTTAACCAAAAAAAGAAGTAATTCAAGATGATATAGATTGTTGCTCTGCACCTGAAACGGCGCGTAACAAGCATGTGCCTGTTGTTCAACATGCAGCAGACAATATATATAGCAAACCTGAAAAACTTAACATTGTTGGAGCATCGTCTCTTTTGAAAAAAAAAAAAAAAAAAAAAAAAACATTGTTGAAACTGGGCAAATCGAATAGCTGGCCTACGTATATGAATGGAACGAGTTTGAACGTTGAACCCTCATGCAAAATAGTAAAATACAATAATGTTCGGGACTACCCACTTTTAAACAGCAGTAAAAGTTTTTAATGGTTGCCAGAGAAAAGTGATGCCAGACAAACTGAGACAATGTGTCGATGAACTTGATGACCACGATGATGACAGTGGTGGTATGCATTCATCTGTCTTCCCCCGTGCAGGTGAAAATGCCCAGTGAGGACCAAGTGTGTCTAGCCGCTGCATATCTACTGGGACCGCTTGTCTAGTGGGGCCACTTGACTACCGTAGTGTGGACCACTTGCCTAGAGGGACCTCTTCTCTATTGGAATCAGTTGTCTAGCCGAGCCACTGCATATCTACTGGGACCACCTGTCTAGTGGGGCCACTTGCCTACCGTAGCGTGGACCACTTGCCTAGAGGGACCTCTTGTCTAGTTTAACCAGTTGTCAAGCCGAGCCACTGCTCATCTACTGGGACCACTTGTCTAGTAGTGGGACCATTTGTCTCGTGGGGACCACTTGCCTAGCAGGACCTCTTGTCCAGTGGACCAGCTCTCTAGTGGGGCCACTTGTAGAGCGAGACCACTTGTCTGGTGGACTACTTGTTCAGTGGCACCGCTTGGACCAATTTTTTTTCTGGGACCATTTGTCTAGTGGGACCAGATCAATGGCCAAAGTGTAAACAGTTGCCAGCGCGGGTCGTCGTTGGGCTTACTTGGTGCTGTTTGATCTTCCTGAGACAAATGACCCCTGCCTGTGACTGGGGAGTGTGGATGTGCTGTCTATTCTGGCGTACATGTGCTATCTTTGCTCCTGCGGCAGGGACACCCTGTGCATCTGATCCAAGCAAAGTTCAAGTGGCGGATTTGGAAAGCATTCTGAGATAGCATAATGACGGGCTCCTTTGGCGTAAATGAGGAGCCAGCCCTAGCATGGGACAACGGCAAATCACAATCAAATGTTCGGTTTATCGTCAAAGTAGGCGGTGCAGCAATCTCTGACAAAACATGCTTTGAAACTCTAAACCACACAGTTCTAGAAATGACAGCATGCCATCTTCAAGAGGCAGCCGGCATTGAGGCCACTGACGGCCGCAGCGATGGTGGTGATGACCTCAATAAGGATGGTGTTTTCCAGGTCAAAGATCGACAACTGCACAATCGGAAAGTTGGTATGGTGGTTGTCCATGGAGCAGGCTCCTTCGGTCACTTCACAGCGAGCAAGTATCACCTCGGCAGGGGTGGTTTTGGAACTTGTTACCGTACGGCGATGGGTTTGGCCAAAACGCGAGCAAGCGTCACTCATCTCAACCAAACTCTGGTACAAACCCTGATCCGCCACGGTGTTCCGGCGGTTGGCATATCGCCATTTGCAGCTGGCTGGCGAACGAAGTTCGGCGGGCAAGCTGTGGAGAGGGATGGTAATCATGGCATGGATATCATTTGTCAGGTACTTCGCTCTGGGCTCGTTCCGGTGATGCATGGAGATGCTTCCTTCGAAATCGGACAAGGCGTTGCCATCTTGAGTGGTGACGTGATAATTCGGCACATGGCGAAAGCTCTGTGCCCACAGTTCGTTGTTTTTTTGACGGACGTTCCAGGCGTGTTCAATCGACCACCTTCGGTCGAAGGAGCAACGCTGTTACGCGAGATTGAGGTTGACGACGATGGCGGCTGGATCGTCGTGAACCCACCTGAGGAGAACGTACGGACTGATGGTGCACATGGTGCTGAAACCGTTGTGACGACTGTTTCTCCTCATGACGCGACAGGAGGAATGGCGGCAAAGATAAAGGAAGCTGCGACCATTGCGGCAGCAGGGGTTCCGGTGCTGATAGCTCAGGCTGGGACCGCACATGCTCTGGCGGCCTGCAAGGGTGATGTGTATACACACTCACCAATCACATCAGAAGCACCCTGCCAGGTAAATGACCTGAGTGGCAATTCAATGGCTATACGAGGTGACTGGATTGGTACGATTGTTCGTAAGAGGAAACCCCTCCTATATGATGCTCCACAGAAAGGAGGAGGAGGAGGAGGAGGAGGAGGAGCTTCAGGATCGTAAATAATCATTTTTTAATACCTTTTCTGAGTTTCTCCTTTTATTTACACAGGTTCTTCTTCCCACTTTCCCACTTGCTCTCCCCGGTTCGTTTCACCCTGCTCTCTCTTCCCTTCCTTGCCCAAACTTGTCCTTTTACTCTTTATTTTTATCCCCTTTTCTACTCATCCCCTAATCTGCACATCCCCTTTTCTGCACTTTTGCTGCGTATCTATCCCCTTTTTTACACTGTTTTTAAGTTTTACTGTGTATCTACTATCTATCCCCTTTTTCTGCACTTTTGGACTGTGTATTTTACTATTTCTCCCGTTCTCCGCACCTTTTTACTGTGTATCTTTCTTTCTTTTTTTTCTTTTTTTTTTACTGTGTATCTTTCCCCTCTTCTGCACTTTTTTTTTTTTTCTTACTGCATACCATCTCCCTGTTCTGATCTTTCTGTCCTCCTGCTCAAGCAGGCACTGTCTATGCCTCTTCGATTGTCCGGACATAAGCATGATAGCCAAAGAAGGTTTCCAAATGCCCTTCTCAACGCAAGAGCCTAGCTCAGTGGGGACCACACCCATGAACTGTTGAAAATTGAAATACAGACCCGAGTTCGAATCCAGATGATGATGGAACTTGATGAGTAAAACAGTACTAAAACCAAATACTTCTGAATTGCCGCGGTCGGTCAGCTCAATGATGATATCTCAAGATGCCCTTGTCAGTTTCCCAAGTGACATTCGGTACTATAATACTATTATCTTTTCTTTTCTTTTTTTTCCCCCTGGAACATTGATTGCTTCAATCTGCTCGTGGGGAGAAGCACGTGCTGAGAACTGGGCCCAGCGTCCCTTATGAAAATTGTACAGAACAGCTGAGATACTGGGCCCTTTACCGGGCTTTGGCTGAAAACCACAGAGCCACCAGTTATGAAGAACTTCTGAACAACTAAGGAATGCTAAACAGTGTAGAGTTGTAAACCCATAACTAATACAGTCAGCAAACTGTTTGGAACTTTTTGGTCAAAAGACTCAAAACCGGAGAAAAAACGAGAATCTGCAGAAAAGAAGAAGAAAAAAAAAAGGAAAACCAGAGTCGTTGCACTGAAGTTAAGGCGTCATCCGACCCCCACGCCCCCCTACGACGGGACTTGATCCCGTGACTTGTAATGTGTATGTTTGTTTTGAGCCTTGTTGGGCTGGTCTTAGGCTGTCTGCCCTTTTGTTTTGTCCTTTTCTGCACTCGTTTTCAGCAGACCCGTAGGCGCTCTTTTGCTTGCTGTAGATTCGTTTCCTCCTAGTCTATGTATCTGTTTAGATGCATGAATGCGGAGAGGCCGTAGATCTCGATTGACTGAATGGACGGTCAGATAGGTGTTGCTGTGTGGTCTGTCCTAGGTCTAGGGAGGCCGGGTTGAAGTGACCTTGGCCGGACTAGTTTTGGGGTGCTTTTCTCATTCTGCTGGAAATTCGATGTGGGGAACGGGTGCTGCGCTATTTTTCAGCGCTGAAGCTTCTGCTGCTTCGTGAAGACTAGGCAGCCATAGGTGGAGCTGCCTGACACGTTGAAGTCCGCGCAGGTCCTCATCACTTTGCTGCTGTTTGGGGGGGGTAGAGAGGAGGGTCGCTATTTCTGCAAGCGGCATGCTGATTGGTTGTTGCCCTGTTGAGGCAGTCATCTCCTTCTTCATTAAAGTTCATCTTCTTCTTCGTGGTGGTTCCGCTCTTAAATTATTTGCGCTGCTGATTGGGCCTTTGGCCTAAGTCAGAGCAGCGCTGCAGCTGACAGACACTTTGGAATTGGGGCGCTGATGGAGTGGTGTGCCAGACCAGTGTTTGTGAGTTGTGTGCGAGAGGGAGAAGTTGGGGTGATACTTTGAACGTTCGTTGAAGCCTGTCGAGGGTTGATCGAGGTTGGAGACAAGTTAGTGCCTGAGTTTCTCGGGCATGTACTCGATTGATGGAGGCGAGCAGGGGGATTTAATAATAATTGATTGAAGACAATTTTCTTTCATCTCCTTGTCGAGTTTTGGCTTCCGCTGTGCAATATCTTTCCATCATGGCTATGGTGTGAATCTGCTCTCGCCAGTCTGCCTGTCATTACAGATGTGTATGGGAACATTTGAATGTGGTCTTGAGTTGTGATCCATCGAGCGCATAACATATCACTAAAGAGCCACCATCTCTTCAGCAGCTTGCTCTCCAACCATCCTGATGGCGTTCTTATTAGACCCAGCTATTATCATATTGTCACTGTTCTATTCGGGTGAATGAAGATGGTAAGGAGGCTCGAGAGGAGCTCTTTGACAAAGAGTGAACATCATTGACTGCTGGACAGCCATGGTCTTTGGCCAACTGGTTGATTGCGTTTCACAACCAGGAGGGACGAATTTGCAATGAGATTGAGGCCAGATACAGGTTGTCCTGTCGGCTAGCGCAGTAGGTTTCATGCCTGAGCGGCACAGAGCAGGTGCTGGTTTCTAATTCCGTTGCCGTCACTTACGGACTGAGGAGGATGGCCAACGCCAGTCAACACTGGTAGCCCATCGGGGGGTGAGTTGTATCGCCCTGTAATCTGTGGCAATGTGGGAGCGTCAGGCCGGGTGGAAGTGGCTGCTCAGGTCCTGCTGCAGCCGGTCGGGACACACCCAAGAAAAGAATTCTCTGGTTGAATTCTCAGTCAGTGGTTTTTCTTTATACCACCAGTCCATCTGAAACTACTGTTCATCCAAAACTCATATATGAATACACGTAGTGCGACCGTAGGGAACGGCTGGTGCGCCCACCGAAAAAAGGTAGCACCCCATCACGTGAGATGTATGAATCATCGAGCGCATAGCATATCACTAAATGAT
This sequence comes from Chara braunii, assembly GCA_003427395.1. Taxonomy (NCBI): domain Eukaryota; kingdom Viridiplantae; phylum Streptophyta; class Charophyceae; order Charales; family Characeae; genus Chara; species Chara braunii. Next base: position 3,337,280 of record BFEA01000027.1, on the reverse strand, counting down.
TCATAGAAATTTGGCGTCATGGGTTACGTGAAACCAAGAACTTACTAAAGAAAACCTAAAATAAAAAACTGACAAAAACAGAAAGCGGACTGGACCAGACCACCCACCAGACCTGCTCTGTTCCTAGAGAGAATCTGAATGCTATCACCTTCAGAAATAGGCAGAAAAAGGAGACGGGTTCTAATGCAGGTCTGTATTTCAACAGTTCAAGCTTCTACCAACTGAGGACATGTGGCATTTCCACACTAACACTTTTTCAAGTTTTTCTTAAATGTATCCTGCTGTGGGCGGAGACGATGAACCTGACTGCAATCGCCTGCAGAAATTGGCAGAAAAAGGTCACAGTATGAGTCTGCCCTGGGCTTCAATAAGGCTAACACCCTGCCCCCACGAGAGCGGCAGGTTAACGGCGGCCCAAAATTTCAGACAACTTGTCATGCCATTTGTAACAAAACCCGAAGGTGAATTTAACGAAACTTGCCACCAATTCATAGAGTGGAGACCATACTAATAACTAATTGCCAAAAAAAAAAGAACCTGAAAAAAAAAAACAGCAAGGCAAAGGAGCTGAAGTGGGGGTCCCTGTTAACCACTTGTGCCAGACTAAGAGCAGGACTTCTCTTGGCAATTTCTGAAGCTGATTGCAGTCAGAATCAATGTCAGATTAATTGAGCCCCGCCATAACTGCAGTTAGGTACATTCAGGAAAGTGTCAGTGGAGTATGCCCTCGGTCGATAAGCCCACGAATTGTTGAAATGCAGGCCTGAGTTCGAATCAATCTGCAATGTCTAGCTGAAGGGGACTGCAGTCAGGTTTGTATCCCAGGGGACGCTGGACCCGCTTTCCAGCAGGTGTTGCTCCCCACCAATAGACTGGAGCCCCTGGCAAGATAGGTAGGAGTGCATGCTCGTATCATCACTCCTATCTGTTGTTGTGGAGCCCACCGTAACTGCAGTCAAGTACTTTGGAAAGTGTTAATGTGAGTATGCCCTCAGTCAATAAAACCATGAATTTTTGAAACACAGGCCTCAGTTTGGATGCGTCTGCTGTGTCCAGTTGTGCGGAAGGGGGGCCATGCCCCCCTCCTAGGCTCCCCCCCCCCTCTCAATGTCAGCAACAGGCCTCCCACAGAAAACATGACAAATGTGTGTGCAGGCCTGGGTTGATGCACAACTCCTCATGCCCACAATGCACCACGGAAAACCAAGAAAGCAATTTCTCCGGCTCGGATTCAAACCTGCGCCTCCTTTGCAATTACCATTGCCTCACCCTCCGGGTTGCGACCTGCCACTTTTGCAGCTCTGTGACTCAGGAAAGGGCCATTGCTGCATCATCTGGTGCCCGCAGCGCCGCAGCAGCTATCTCCTATGTATCCTCCCTAATGTGCTTCGTCTCCACATTTCCATGCTACTTGTCTGCCGCCGCCTTTGCTGCTGCCAATGAATACAACTCCTCCAAGGCCTTCTTCTTGTTTTTCCTGGCCTGTTTCAGCAGCCGTTCCAACTCTTGTTCATCGTTTTGTATTTGGCTCAGGCGAGTACTCACGGTTGTATCTTCTTTGTGAGGGGATCCTCGACATAAGCCAGGGGCTGCGCCGGTGTAAGCTCGTTCTGCAACTTACCTCCCAAGAACTGCGCTATCTCGGCAACATCTTTCCCCTAGTGTTACCCGAGCACCTTTTTCTCCTCCATATGGTGTTCTTCTTCTCCTTCTTCTTCACACTCGTTGTGCTTTTCCTCTTGCTTTATTTTTCTCCTCCTCTCCCTCTTCCGCCTTCTTTTTTCCCCTAGCGGCAAAAGATTCAGGTTCTCCTACTCCTCCCTCCCTCCCTTCTTTTCTTCTCCCAAACTTCCTCCTCTCCAAGCTGGGGTGCTTTGGTCTGACTCCGCAGCTCCACAGGGGCCATATACTGGACTCATGGTGCCCTCACTGGAAACAACAACAATCAACATCAACAGCCGGTGGCACAAGGTCGAGAGGAGAACGAACCGTTCCGGATCCTCCTACGACTTAGACCTACGGAACGTTAATCTCAAAACTCCAGAGCGTTACCATTACCACAGTTCTAACGTCAGGTTTCCACTAGGATAGGTCGCAAAACAAAAAGCCAATTTGCAATTCTAGAACTGCCAGCAACGTCCTTAGGAATTCTTTAACGTCGGAATTAGGACAATGTGACTTAGGTGAGGAACTTTTCTGTTCTCAAGACTTACTGGCTCCTCGTTGAGTCACACGGTTCACTCGCACACCGGTTAGCGCCAGTCTTAGGGCTAGCCTCTGTCGTCTGGTTGTTTAATGAGCCCCTACCGCTCGATGTTTGTGCTTGCTACTTCACGTGGTTGCCTGAGAGCTGTCAAGCCCTACCTATCTACAACATGCACATCCGAACGTTCCAGTTGTGCCACCGTGGGATGCTGCAGAGCACAAAGTGAAGCCAGTGTCGGTTGGTTGCGGAAGTTTGTAGGCATCGCATAGTCCCAAGTCGAGCATGTGCTCTGAGAGGATCATCAGATCTGCACCCTGAATTAAGTCTGTACTATGTAGGCATCACACAGTCCCGAGTCAAGCATGTACTCTGGCGCTAATGTCGTTCAGGCTGCAGTTCCTGTCACCTGGAATCAGCAGGTTGTCTACGTACGATGTGACTGACATAAGATGTATGAAGAAGACTGCTTGTTCAGCACCACCTGTAAGGGCCTACACTGTCATTACCGCCCATTCCACATTGTCTACCTCAAATTTGACCCAAGCCCGGCAGCCCCAAAGATCTGTAGCATGGTGTGAGATATCAATTGCCAAGTCCTGATGGATGAGAATTCCTMCCCCGCCTCTTGTACCAGTTGAGGGGCCCCAAACCTGCAGGTCACTAAAATCCCATATCCAAAACTTTCTCCTCATTTAATTTGCTTTCCTGAATTAGTGTCATCTAAATACTGTGTTGGCGCAGCCAGGATTAAGATACAATTTTTTATCACCATCAGCATCATCATCAGTAGTATCATCATCATCATCAGGATCATCATCATCATAGTCACCACATGAGGGACGCTGAGCCTGGTTCTCAGCAAGTTCGGTTCGGTTTCTCCGGGCAGACTGTGAGGACCCCGGCCTCATTCCTCTTATTGGTAATATCAGCCTTGGGCACTGGGCCCTTTCAAAAAAAAAAAAAAAAAAAAGGATTTAAATTTTAAACCTTGTTCTCTTACCCCTACGGGAACTATCATCTTATCCTCTGAGATTCCAAGAAAGCTTCTCCATTCGAACGTGCACTTGCTGCAGGGGACTGGACGCGCATTCCAGCATTGCATCTTCACAGGCCGGCCGCTGTGGAGCTCTGTCCTCTGGCAGCAGGTCTGCCTGAGAAGCTGAAGCCGCTGTCATTGCCCATTTCTGAGTGAGGAGGTTTCAGATGTAACAGAATAGACTAGCAAGGTCCCATGCGCTACGACCCACTTGCACGAATAAAGAAGTAATGTATTTGAGTTTCGATATTTGAGCCCACTATCTCATAATTCGTGCGTATGGGACCTTGCTCCAGTGAATGCACAACACTCGTAAATTGCGAAATGATTACAAAAAAAAAAAAAAAAAAGTATTGGTCACATTTATCATTGATTTTTTTATTTTCAATTTGTACAGATCATCCTCGCACAGGGGTCATGCTCATCCTCCCAATACCTTTTAAACTAAAACGCATGTCCCATACACAACAAAATTAAATATGTTTGTTGACATATGCATGATTTATCCCCCAAAAAGAAGAGAAAGGAAAAAAAACAGAGAAATTGGTATGTCATATGGTTGGATGCGAAGTCGATTGTTCATTATTGTTTGGCTCCACAGAATGACGTCAAAATTGAGAGACAAGTAGCTTACATAACATATAACTAAAAAAAAAAAAATCAGAAAAAAAGAATAATTTTTAGGTACCAAAATATTTTTTTGCGGGGTTCGAACCCCTTCGAGTTCGGGCCCCGAACGGGGACCCGAACGCCCGAACGTTCGGGGGTCAGCTTAGGGGCCTCCGTACGTTCAGCCTGGCAACTCTGTATATATATATATATATATACACACGATGTATAATGTTTAAGCGAAAACTCTTCATGCCTACATAACCTTTTTAAGGTGGAGGGTCTACTTAGTGTTAACTGTTTTGATGGTCATAGACAAAACCTTGGTGATGGTACTAATGTTGTTTTGTAAATTGCGAGTTTAAACGGACTGCACTCCATGCCTGCGTTGTGTTTTTTAGAGAAAATATTTTTTAATCGTCTTCGAGAGCGAACAATAATGGACTTCCCTTTGCAAATAATTACAACTTCATCCTCGGTACGAGTGACATTGAATGTCATTCCATAATATAATTTTGTATTTTTTCTATCGGACAAAGTTTTTTGTATATATTTCATATTATTTCCTTATACCAAAGTATACCCACACACTCGTTTCTGTAACTCTTTGGACTCAAGAATGAATCTTAGAAGATCCATTATGAGATCGCCTAAGTGTCAACATACTTCCAAAGTGGTGGTGTACGTTCATAACAACAATATAAACAACCGCCGCGAAAAAAAAACAGAACGCAAAACACAAAGGAGAAAAACTATGTTGAAAAATATGCAAACATCTTCTAACGAAACTAAACTAAGAATGAATGAAATTTCATGTAAATATTGTGTGTGGTAAGCCTTTGAGAGACGACAACTCAGCTAAATCACATTGGCATTTTCCTAAATATATCTGAATGAAATTTCATACTCACAAATGCATTTACACTAGACAAAGATTAAAAAAAACTAAGAAAAAAAACAGAAAAAATAGCTTCTTCGACGCACCAACAAATGTGGTTAGTGCTAGTGCATTCGAGCCAGCCACTCAATGACAAACTTAATCTTAGATTTTTTGAAGTTATATGGGATGTAATTACAATTAAATGCATTGTGGTGAGTTTTGAAAAATAGTTACGTACGTTTGTAAAACTCCTTTTGAGAGTAAGTCAGAGGGGCAACACCCAAATTACCACCTTTGGAAATATGTATGATAGCAATTACGACGCATCGAGATGGATCTGATAAACCCCGAATTAAGTTGTTGATGAAACAAAATGTTACGCTTCTATATTTCTATTACTATATTTTATCTTTCTTAGGGCGTACTTACACTAAGAGTGTTTGTACTAAGTTTTGGACATTTGCGATCATATTCATTTGCACCCAATCGCACTTGAGATCTAACATGTTTATGAGACTGTGAATGTGCTGTTATATGATTCTTATTCTATGCCTTTGAATTTTTACTATATAGGGCTCATTGCGCTTGCTTTCCCACTTACTAATTTGTTTTTTTTCTCTTTTCACTTTTTGTTTTTCCTTTATTTCGAAGTCTGAAAAAAAATATTATTTTTTCAAACTTTATTTGTAGGTTCTCTATAATGTAAGATACATATGTATAAAATTTCATGGCATTTGACAAATCCAAAAAGAAATGAAAAATCGCCAAAGATGGCGGTGTCAAAAACTTGCTCACCCGCAATAATTTCATTCTCGTTTTATTTTTTTCATATTTTCATTAATATTATTTAGTTTTCATATTTGATTTTTATTTCAAATTTGGTAAGAAATTTGGATGTACTGTTGAGGCAAATGTTGTTTAGTTTATTCTTCTGCATGACGTAGTTTTTTTTTCAGAATTTTTGGAAACTTTTTTTT
>BFEA01000027.1:3306879-3330197 GCA_003427395.1 Chara braunii | reverse complement strand
TCTGAAGCAAAGTCTAACATTGCACCAATGTTAGAAAAAAATAAAAATATACCTTTTTTTTTGGGGGGGGGGGGGAAGGGAGGTGGGCGCGAAGGGGTGCGCAAATATAAAGACAAGCTCTAGAGTTCCAAGCCAAGCAATAGCCAAACACGCAATCCTAGCAATCAGGATGGCAGACAATAACACAGGCAAGAAGGCTACTACGCAAGCCGCCATAGAGAAAGCAACCGGACAGATAGGTAATGGGTTCAGGGAAGCAAGCAACAGGGCAACACCAATTGCCCACATGCAAGTGTGCGATCACTTGCTCACAACATGAGTAGAACTCAACGAGTTGTAGGTCCACACTACAATGGGGAGATAGGGTCTTTCACACCACCGCCACAATGTGCGAATTTGAGTATGTATTTTACACAAGACGTGGGAAGATACACTCGTCCTAGGGAACCTGGTTTTGTCTTTTTCACATTCTGTAAGTGGTGTGGCGATGCCCTTACTTTGACAAAAGTTTGTCACCACTTTGAACTGTATGGTCAAATAGGCATCTTGAATACTGCTACTTGCATCATACTTTTGTGGCAACGACTACCGAAGAGGTGTTGCTGCCTATTAACCACACCTTAAAGATGTTGCACTTTGACACTAGAACAAAACAAAGCGTGGACAAAGCGAAAAATGCAATGGGAACACTTGTTACAAAAGGAATAAAATAAATAATACGTGTAAGTGTGTGCATTTGTGCGTATATGTGTGCACACCCGAGTGAGGGGAGGGACATACATTGGTGGATATGCGTGGGTTGGAGGGGTTGGTGTTGGACACTTCACCTATGAGATCTCTTGCGTGTTGTTGTGGTTGAACATAAATGCAAAATTTTGCGTTGCAACACAAAGCAAAACCCAAGGTGTGCACACGACACTTCTATGTATGAAACAAAAATAAAAAGTAAATGCACATCAGACCTTTACTGTATATTTTTTTGTACGTGCCTAGAGAAAAACAACAACCTAATCGTCTGGGAAGCCTAGCAGGCAGCCTGGATTGACAATTTTGTTTGCGCGTGACAGGCCACATTAGTTAAGTTGTGCATCTTCCTTCACGAGTTCTTAAGCAGAAAGAAAAACCTTCCCATAAGAAATTGGGTACAACAACGAGGTACATGTGCCAAGATGTTACACGTTGAACATTAAATGAAAAACAAACACACACCAAATTAACACTGTGAATATGCGTGGAAAAATAACAACAATCGAACCATCTCTACATGTTTACCTAGGAAAACAAACAGTAGTTGGCCCTTCAGAGCCCCTCGTCAAATGCTTGAGAGTGACACTGTGAACAAAATTGAGGGGATAAATAAGAAAATGATGACACTAGTAATAGCATTTTAAGTATTTTTTTTATAAGTACTTGAGGTCCCTTGGGCGTGTGGCAAGAAGCGAAGGGCTGGTTGGCTTTAGATTAGAATCCATACTCGTACGGCAGAGGTGTCATGCTCATGTTGGGGTATTGGATAGTTTTTTTTTTGCATGTATGTGTGATAAATTCAATCAATCAATCGATTGGATTCCATTGATGTAATCCAATTGATCAATTGATCCATTGGATCACACACACACACACACACACACACACACACACACACACACACACGCACACACACACACACAAACACACACGCGCGCGCGCGAGACACAAGCACATGCGCACATGTGCATGTTCGCATCGTTGAATGATGAAAAAACAATACTTGCGCACAAGTGTGTGCGTGTGTGTGTGTGTGTGTGTGTGTGAGAGAGAGAGAGAGAGAGAGAGAGAGAGAGAGAGAGAGAGAGAGAGAGAGAGAGAGAGAGAAAAAAAAATCCTCAATCAACCCAATCGATTTCAACCTATGTGCCGCCTCACTGTTTGTTCCTCCTCTCGTGCCTCTTAAGTTCATGTGTCGTGTTGTGGTTTGTCATGCTATGGTGTTGGATCCCTGGCCTTTGCCTTCCCCCCTTCCCTCCGTTTGTTTGTGGGGTGTTATTGTGTGTGTTCTGGTCTGTCTGAAAAAGAGGAGGCGCCACCCACCCCCCTCACTTTGTCTTACTGCTTTCGCATATTTGGCTGCTTTCGACTTTACGGCTTTTTAAATAAGTACCATCACCACAAATGGACACACGAATGGTTTTACCCCGCCGCATTGAAAAATTGCCCCCCACGTATCTTGCCCACAGTGTACTGACGTGTCTGGTAGGAGCAGCACAGGTATGACTTGTCGTACTCGTGTGAAACTCATGTGACACATACATGCTATTGTTTGCTACTCACACACACACACACGTGCGCAAGCTCGTGCATTATTGCCCGCTTAAAAATATATATATTGAACAGCTATATCCAAAATATTTACCGATTTAATATAGTCCGTTGATAATTTAGAAAAAAGGAAAAAGACAAAAACGTGTGGGTGTGGTCTTTTTCGGTCGTGTGTGTCTGTGTGTTTGATGGTGAGTGGGTGTTCATTTTGATCACAGACACACATACACACGCACACACATATTCTCATTGCGGTGTTTTTTTTTTTTTTTAAATTATCCCTTACGTGTTTTTATTTTCTCTCGTATAAGAATTTGGGGTTGGTGCTCAGACAAACATTGCGTGTCTGACAATGTTACATAACTTTTTTTTTTAACGTTGTACGTAGAAATGCAAATGGCCACATACCGAGTTTCGTACGTTAAATATCCGTGCATTATGTATGAAAAGGCCCCGTATGTATACGCCCAACAACCTCGTCCACAAGGTTTTGGCTCATAAGGCCCATGAGAGGAATCTAACTACAGCAGGGCTGCGTAGGTTTTAACCGGTTCCATATCATTTTGGTGTACACTACCCACCAGCCAAAGGGAGGTCCGACCACTATAGAAAGGGAAGCGGAGCCAGTCAACACATTAGTTTGATGCAGTTCACTGCTTCAGCAACGTTAAGTCCATGGGAGACCGTGTAGTCGTCGGTGCCAAGAGAGTGAGCGCTAAGGAAAAAGGTTGGGACCGTAGTATTGCGACGTCATGAACAACATGGTGGTGGTAGAAGGGAGAGATCATGAGGAGACGCATGAAAGTCATACGAGAGGTTGAGGGATACTCACCGTGTGGCCAATAACGAGGAGTTTCGACGTAAAATCTCCTCAATTGGTCATGAGGAGAAGAGAGATTAATCTTTGTGACATGGTTAAACTCAGCGCTAGGATAAGAAGTCACACCCATGGGGTGTCGAATCCATGGTGGGTGAAGGACTAGTATTTTATTGTTGATTGTTGGAGGCGACAAGGGAAGTTTTAATATAAAAAAAACTTCAAAAGTGTGTGTTCTTATGAAGTGTGATCTTGTTTTCTCAATCGTATTTTTCAGTGGGTATTCTCATGCACGTTGATCAAAGGATTTCGTGTTTTCATTGATTGAGGATCACACAGACATCAAAGTAGTTATCTCGATAGATTGCCAACTATGGTCGGTAAGATAGGAGGTTCAGTGCCGCATAAGGGTTAGCTAGTTGTGAGTCATCTCCCCTCTAGTTAGTCGTCTCATCCACCGAGTTGAATGTTAGTTCCTCTCTCTTTATCTCATTCTCTCTTGACGCAACGATGAGATAATTTATGGCAATTATCGTTGGGATGGTTCTTGGCAATATCATCTACTACTTTTTGAATTAGCATGTACTTCTACGTGACCAGTCATGAAACTCCATTACCAATCGTCAATAGTTGGTGAGGTGGTTTAGATGCTTGTTAGGAACTAAGTTAAGTTTTCCCAACCCTATCTTAGTTGTCTAAATATCTACGTACTGTCAGGAAGTACATTTTTCTTTAGTGATATTTTCCTGGAAGAGTACGAGCAACATCCAATCTCGAGAGTCATCCCAATATTTACAATTTTGGTTGGAGATGAGTTGTGTATGGAAATACTCAAATGACGAGGAATAGCAAATGATAATAAGGGTGTATACACTCCACTCAGCTCCCATGTAAAAGACATTTTCCTGGCGTCACGCCATCATGTTGCGATCTTAAATAATTATGGTGTCGTTATCCAGTTGCAACTTCAATTGTTTTAGGCATACAACACATCATAAAACAATCATATATATTGAGCCCTTAGTGAATCACTGTTATAAGGGTAGGTTCGAATCACACTCCCCGTGCATTGTTCACCTAAAATAGCCCGCCGGTTAAGGAGTTGAGAGCGAGTAAAGCATAAAATGAGTGAACGTTAAATTGCCCAGTCTTCTTTCGTAATTTTTAGGGTTTGTTTGTGATACCTTTTTTATACAATCACAATTGTTATTTGATTAAATGATTAAAATTGATGTAGCTATTTTAGGATGGTTGGTCGAGGATAATTAAGATTAGACTATCAGTTAAGCAATCAGATACTTTAACATGCAATTCATGCACAATGAGTTTAATCAGTTGGTCACGTCGTGGTTATAAAAGGATTGCGGGACTAATAATGAGAGTATTAGTCACAAGTTTTTGAATCTTGGATAAACCCATGACTGTGAGCCCTTACCCTTCATAATTGTTCACCGGTATACATAGAGCAAAATCACAAGATCCTCCTACTCGACCCGAGGTGTGTCAGGGGTTGTGCAAACCCCTAAGTAACCCAAATAAGTAATTTTTTTTAATGCTTTCACTGACAGTCTCTCCAAAGTTTCATAATGGCAACTAGAAACGAGGGTTGCGCTCGTTGTGGGACTTAACCCAACATCTTACGACACGAGATGACAACTACCATGCACCACCTGTATCCGTGTTCCCCAAAGCACTCCCTCTTTTCAGAAGGGCTCACAGTATGTCAAACCATGATGAGCTTCTTCGTGTTGCATCGAATTAAATCATGTGCTCCATCATTTGTGCAGGCCCTCGTCAATTCCTTTGAGTTTCACTCTTGCTAATGTACTCCTCACTTTCGAAAAAAATCAGGAATGTTGTATAGGTTCCTCTGAATTAGGAAAAACAATTAAGAAGTACGCAAAAATGGTTTGTCCTATGAAGAATTATTTGTGTCAAACTAAATGCGTATTTCAATTAAAGGTGATGTAACTTAATAGGAATGATGTTTCAAGCTTGGCAGACTCGACAAGGGATCTTTTGCATGTATGGGCGATAAATTCAATCAGTCAATCGATTGGATTCCAACGATGCAGAATTCAGTCGATTGATTGGTCGAGGAGAAGAGCACGACGCATCGAGCACGCAACTGAAAGCAAGGGGTTAGTCCTTCCAACGATCGTGAAACCACTCCTCCGGCAATGACACTCACTCACAACTTTATACGTTAGAAAGCCCAGACCACATGATAGCAACTCAAACCATAACACACACAGAGAGAGAGAGAGAGAGAGAGAAAGAGAGTAAAAAATAAGAAAGAAGAAGCAACAAGAGAGAGCACAACAAAACTTTATTCATAAATATATACACAATAGGTGTCAAAGGTTCTTTGTGTGTATCCCTACTAGTTTCAGCCCCGTCACCAGAACAAGGTCATCATTAGGGGACTTCGGAAGCGAATTGGAAGAACTAACTTAGGCTCATTAAATACTAATTTAGTTATCCCTCGCATCGAGGTAGTATGCCTTCGTTGGGAAAATACATTTTTTTTTCTCCTTATATGTCGATACCGATCAGAAAACAACATTTATGGATTAATCATCATACTATAACAGAGGTTGAAAAAACGAATATTTGTATTTAGGGGTAAAAAGAGTGTGGGTGTACGTAAAATTTATTATAAGCGCAGGCAATTGTGTGGTAAAAAACATGTAAAAAAATATATGCAAATGGACCACAAAGATATTAAATAACAATAAGGTTAAATAGAAACGTGAAAAGTGGGTAGATGCATGAGCTTTGGGAGCTTGAATAAAACAGGTTTGGGAACCGATGACTTAACAATAATATTTCGCACCCAACTAGTTGATGATCAGTAAAAAACAGTAAGGTATAGCCTTGCGCAAATAAGTAATCGATTGTGCATTGGATGAGCGATAATATTATATGGCACCAAAGTCGGGATAAACCTATCATAATAAAAAATGTTGGAAATGCAGGTGAATGATGTCGTTATATAAGGTGCAAGGACAAGGACCACTTAGGTCCAAGTGTCCTAGGCACACTTAATGGTATGCGAAGTGTAGGTAAGTCAAGCTTAAGTGTTCGAGATTGATGCCCAACAAATCTTCAAGTGTAGATAAGTATGTTTGCGAAGCAACAAGTGGATATGCAATATAGTATGATGCAGTCAATGGTTTCGACGCCACTTGTCAAAAAATATAGTGATGTATCTTCCCATATTTTAGGGGGAGATTTATTTTCATTTGACTTATGTTATGAATAGTGGATTGAGGCTCTCTGGCATAAACTTTGTGCGAATATGGCGGGGCCGGTGGTTAGTGAGATGTTTACAGGAATAAATAGACGTTCTGAGGAGGTTAACAATGAACAACAAGCATCACCCATTTGAGTATGGAGAACCCGTTCGAGTATGCGGAACGTTTTTCTGTGTTCTTCGACCGCTACTTCCCTATTTGTTTTGTCGATACTTTTTTTTATTGTGCGTTGAGTTTTGTCAAGCCTGGGTTCCAGTTTGTTTTATTTTGTGGTACCATTTGAACGTGATAGTAGGTGGATACCTCAAGCAAAGTACTTGTGTGAGTATGCTTTTAGTGAGGGCAATACGATGGTACAATCAGATCCACGAACGAAGGGGAAAAAAAAATGAATCTGATATTGTCCTCCCGGGGTGATACATTCTCATTCATAGTACTGTGAGTGTGTCATTTGTGACAAAGTGTCAACAAACTATGAAATACGCCCTGCCTCGCTGACAGAGCACTAAAATCAAATGAAAAAAAAAACAAAAACAAAAACAAAATCAACGGAAGCCGAAGTTAGTCACAATATTAGTTAGAGACATTCTAGAAAGTTTTAATGTGAGTTATAACTCGTTCATGACCTTCCCCAACATCTTTCCTCTAGTTACAGTCTCAATTTTTGTATATTGTTTTTCCACAAACGAGCCACAAGACCCAAACATTATCTTTGTATCAAGCCTCTTCGGAACCTCTGAAAACCTTCGAGTACTAGGCTATTTCCCTATTTTTGCAACACAGAGAAATTTAGCGGTGGTTTAAGCCATTAGTGCATGCCTCACATCTACCTCCAAACCCCTGTTTGAGGCCGAATCGCGATGCAGGCCGCTGATTAATTTTATCGACGATGTGCCGACGCCAACTTTTTAGAGTATGCGACGAAATATTTTCAGGAAGGCTGGGGCCGTGTACGCGCAATGCAATGGTGTATTTTTATAATTATAAGGCAATAAGGGGGTCTATAAGCAATGAGTGTGTTTTTAGTGTTTTTTTCTAAGGATAATTTGCAAAATACCCACATAAGTTGAGATATATTCCAAAATGCCCTTGAAATATGTGGGTAAAGTGGAATGTCCTTTTGGGGTGAATTCTTTGTGTTATTACCCTGTCAGGCCGGTGCAAAAATTTGCGATGTGAACCTTGTCGTTTCATGAATGGACGCTTCACAATCATGCCTTGGAAAAGTTAGTAAGTACCGGGCCGTTTTATAAAGCTGGGCGGTACTCAGTAGAGGTATATTGCAAAGTTGGGGGGTCCAGCCAACTCCATAAGTATTTCACAAAATTTTTTTTTTTGTCAAAGAAGCACTCTGATATACTCACATCTTTTAAAGGTATTTGGCATATAGCTCAAGTTATGGGGATATTTTGCAAATTATCCCTTTTTTCTAAATATTTTTTTTTAATGGAAAAAGACCTCCGGAGAATCACGAACATTGTGTTTCTGGGGGTGTGCAAAATATGCACACAAGTCTTTATTCATTTTTTTTAGACTATGAGTGGGTTTTGATGCCCCTTGGGACTCCATTGCGCTATTGGATTCGAGAAGGATCTCGTCAATTAAAAAAAAAAAAAAAGTTTGATATGAGTCATGAATACACAAATATCAACGACTCATATCGAACCTTTTTCGAATTCGAAATCAGTGAGGCCGTCATTGATTCCGTTTCCAAACGCCCCGTGGGAACCCCCCACCAATATCGCAGCTCTGCTGATTTATTTTATCGACGATGCATCGGCGCCAACTTGTCAGACTACGCGACAAAACATTTTTAGGAAAGATGGAGCCGCGCAATGGTGGTTTAAGGTTCTTCTTTTTTAATTACAAGGCCATAAGGGGGTATATGAAGAAATTAGGGTTTTTTTTTTCCCGTTTCGTTTTAGAAATTTAGTACTTTTTTTTAGGGATATTTTGCGAAATACCCCCATAAGTTGAGATGTATTCCAAAATGCCATTGAAAGATATGGGTAAAGTAAAATGTCCTTTTGAGAAAAATTCTTTGTGTTATTCCCTTGTCACGCCAATGTGCAAATTTGCAATGCGGATCTGGCCATTTAGGCTTGGGCGCTTTGCAATCGGGCCAAAGTTGGTAGGTACTGAGACATTTTGCAAAGTCGAATGGTAACTAGTAGGGGTATATTGCAAAGTTGGGGGGTCGAACCAACACCAGTAATATTTCACAATATATTTTTTTGTAAGAGAGGTATTCCGGTCTACCCACATCTTTTATGGGCCTTTTGGCATATAGCTAAACTTATGGGGGTATTTTCCTAAGCAGTTTTTCCGGAAGAAGACCCCCGGATAATCCCGACTGGAAGAAGACCCCCAGATTACTATGACTGGAAGAAGACCCCCAGATTACTCTGACTGGAAGAAGACCCCCAGATTACTCTGACTGGAAGAAGACCCCTGGTTAATACCAGAAATGGTATTTCCGGGGCCTGCACCAAATATGCGCAGGTCTCTATTTGTTTTTTTCAAGTTGTGAGTGGGTTCTGACACCCCCCCGGGACCCCATCACGCTATTGGACTCCAAGCGCCTCATCGATTTTGAAAAAGGAAAGGCCTGATCTAGGCTGTCAATCGACGAAGATTAATGGCCCATGTTGAGTTTTTTTTTAATTCGAATTCGTGAGGACCTCCTCCATTCCATTTCAAACGCCCCGAGGGAACCTGCCGCCGATGTTGCAGCTCCACCAATTCATTTTATCGACAGCGCACCGCTGCCAATTTTTTCTTAGTTGGTGATGAAATATTTTCAGCAAGGCTGGGGCTGTGTACACACCAGTACTTGGCCCAGCTATCTAGTCTGAGCCTCGACTGACCGGTAGGCGGGTCTGTGTCGAGTCGCGGACCACCGGGCGTTCGCGGACTACCGTGTCGAGTCGTGGACTACCGGGCGTTCCCAAAAGCAAAAAGAAATATTGAAGCCAAAGATAAAAGCAAGAAAAAACAAACGGTTATTGTGCGTGCGCGCGCGCACGAGAGAGAGAGAGAGAGAGAAGCGGCTTCGTTTTCTGTGTTTTCTCTCTTGTTCCTTCGTTTTTTTCTCTTTTTTCTTTTGCTTTCAGGATGTGTGTGATCCCTGAAGCTACGGAGCCCGGCCTTGGTGCAGTGAACGGGCTTGCACTCGGGCGACCCCCTGTCAACGTGGCGGCCATGTATGGGCCAAGTACTGGTGGTCTATTAGTGCTTTTTTTTTCGAGGAATAATTCGAGGAATAATTCGAGGAATACCCCCATAAGTTGAGATATATGCCAAAAATGCCCCTGAAAGATGTGGGTGGAGTGGAATGGCCTTCTGAAAAAAAAAGATTTTGTGAAATACCCCTGGCGTTGGTCGGACACCCCGACTTTTTCCGGAAGAACACCCCCGGGGATAATCCCGGAGATGGTATTTCTGTGGCCTGCGCAAAATATGCCACGTCTTTATTCGGGGTTTCCGGGCTGTGAGTGGGTTGTGATCCCCCCCTCCTCCCCCGACCCCATCGCGCTAGCTGACTCAAGAAGGGCTTCACCGATTTTGAAAAAGAAAAGGTCCGATCTGGCCCGTCAATCCACGAAAATCAACGGCCGAGATCGGGCCTTTTTTGAATTCGAAATCGGTGAGGCCCTTCTTGATTCCGTTTCCAAACGCCCCGCGGGAGCCCGCCCCCGGTGTCGCAGCTCCGACGGCCCGCTGCCCCACTGCCCCACTGCCCCGCTGCCCGCTGCCCGCTGTCCGCTGCCCGCTGTCCGCTGCCCGCTGCCCGCTACCCACTACCCGCTACCCGCTGCCCGCTGCCCGCTGCCCGCTGCCTGCTCCTCGCTGCTGCAGCCATCGCCGCCATCGCCTCGCCGATGGGACGGCCATCGCCGCCGTTGCGCGCAAACAGGGGGACCCATCGCCGACCTCACCAGGTAAGCATTGACAACATCTCAATCTCGACTCCCCCTCCACCTCCTCCTCCTCCTCTTCTTGCTCTTCCTCCAGTTCTTTGTTGTTGTTGTTGTTGTTCTTCTTCTTCTTCTTTTCTTTCCTCTTCTTCGCCTTCCATTTTTCTCCATGTTCTTCTCGTTCTTCTTCGTCTTCTCTTCCACTCCCTTCCATTCTCCTCCACGACTCCCTCTTCCTTGTCTTATTTTATTCTTCTTCGTCTGCTTCGAATGTTCGAGGTTCGACGTGGCTGTGTGCCACGAAAGAGGGGGGGAGGGGGGAGAGAGAGAGAGAGAGAGAGAGAGAGAGAGAGAGAGAGAGAGAGAGAGAGAGAGAGAGAGAGAGAGAGAGAGAGAGAGAGAGGAGGACGAGGACGAGGACGAGGAGCAGGACGCGGAGAAGGCGGGTTGGAGGAGAAGGAATTGGAAGACGAAGAAGAAGAAAAAGAAGAAGAAGAGGAAGAAGTCGAGGGGGAGGAGGAGGAGGACTAGGAGCTAGGTTGGAGGAGGAGAAGAAAGAAGAAGAAAAAAAAAAAGACGTGCAGGACGACGTAGAGGAGGAGGTGGGTTTGAGGAGGAGGAGGCTCGAGGGAAACGGAGGAGCGGGGGAGGAAAGAGGAGCGGGGGGGGAGGACGATTGAGGGAAGGAGTAGGATCGAGGGAGGGAGGAGCGGAAGCAGGAGGAGCAGTTTGCAAGGGAGCGACGAGTTCCCCTCCCCCCGTTTATTTTAACCATCCATCCATCCATCCATCCATCCATCCATCAGTAGCAATCAATAACGATCAATCAATCAATAAAGCAATCAATCAATCAATAGCAATCAATGAATTAATAAAGCAATCAATCAGTCAATCAATCAATCAATAGCAAACAATCAATCAATCAATCCATCAATAGCAATCAATCAATCAATCAATCAATCAATCAATAGCAATCAATCAATCAATCAATCAATCAATCAATCAATCAATAGCAATCAATCAATCAAGCAAGCAAGCAAGCAATCAATGAATCAATAAAGCAATCAATCATCAATCAATCATTAGCAATCAATCAATCAATTAATCAATCATTAGCAATCAATCAATCAATTAATCAATCAATCAATCAATCAACCAATCAATCAAGCAACCAACCAATCAATCAATCAATCAATAGTTTGATTGATTGATTGCTTCATTGCCTCATTGATTGATTGATTGCTATTGGTTGATTGATTGATTGATGGATGAATGGATGGGTGGTTGAAAAGAAAGAAAAAAAAACCTCGTCGCTCCCTTGCATCCCCTCTTCTACAGTGCTTCTCAACACCCCAAAACTCGCCTTTTCTTCTTCTTCTTCTTCTTCGTCCTCCGCCCCCCGCGTAATCCTCCTCCTTCCTTCCCAATCAATCAATCAATCAATCTAACGATCGTTTTCGATCGTTAAATTGGTTGATCATTGATTGATTGATTAAAAAAAAAAAAGTTATGAAAACGGAACGCGGTCGGGCGAGGTTGGCGCCAGGCAGCGGAGGTTCGGGTGAGGTTCGGAGAGGGTCGGAGAGGGTTGGAGAGGGTCAGGCGAGTATCGGGGAGGGCCAGGCGACGGTCGGGGAAGGTCGGGATAGGGTTGGAGAGGTCGGGGGAGGGTCAGGGGAGGGTTGGAGAGGGTCGGGCGAGTATCGGGGAGGGGTCGGGCCAGGCCGGGGAGGGTCCGTAGAGGGCCAGAGAGGGTTGGGCGAGGGTCAGGGAGGGAGGATTAGGGACGATTAGAGGGAGAAAGGAAGAGGGCGGGAATAATAAACAGGGGGGACGAAGTAGAAGAAGAACAAGAGGAAGAGGAAGAATAATGAAAACAGTGGCCATAGACTGCTTCTCGCACACGCATCGACAAGATATTTCAATACTTCTCCGCATGTACAGTTCTCAGTTGAAAAACGCGCAAATCCCCGACGCGTTTCGCCCAGGCTGCGCTCCTGGCACTCCTCAGGGGGCTTCTCCCCAGATCCGTCTTACGGCACCACCCAACATTTCGACCAGTCTGAGAATAGAGGGCCGAGAAAGGAAGGGGGGGGGAAGGGGGGGGGGGGTTAGWTAGGGGGGRCGAAGAAGAAGAAGAAGAAGAAGAAGAAGAAGAAGAAGAAGAAGAAAGGTCGGGGCCGGGCCTTTTTTTATTTTTGGCGTGGGAGGGACATTAGGGGGAAGAATGAGGAGGGGGGGGGGAAAATTCGGGGGACAAAGAAGAAGAAGAAGAAGAAGAAGAAGAAGAAGAAGAGGAAGAGGAAGAGGAAGAAGGGTCGGGGCTGGGGCATTCGTTTTTTTTTTTTAATGAAGGAAGCTTAGGAAAAGCGGCGCGGGAGGAGGCCAGACAAAAGGGCGGGGGAGTGTGACGAGCAATCAATCAATCAATCAATCAATCAATCAATAAGTCGATAAATCAATCAATCAACCAATCAATCAATCAATCCCCTCCAGACAGGGGCGTGGAGGGGGGCGAGGGTCGGGCCAGTGCGGGGAAGGTCGGGAGAGTGAGAGAGAGGTTCGGGTGAGGGGCGAGGAGGGAGGATTAGGGAGGATTGGGGGGAGAAAGGAGGGAAAGGGGGGGGGCGGGATAATAGATGGGGGGGACGAAGTAGAAGAACAAGAGGAAGAAGAAGAAGAAAAAGAAGAAGAAGAAGAAGAAGAAAAAGAAGGAGAAGAAGAAAAAGAAGAAGAAGAAGAAGAAGACCGGTCGAGGCCGGGCCGTTTTTTATTTTTATTTTTTAAAGGCGGCGTGGGAGGGGATTAGGGGGAGGTAGTTCTGACGAGGGGGAGGAAAAGATTCGGGGAATGATGGAAAAGAATAATAATAATAATAATAAGAATAATAAGAATAACACGAGGAAGAAGGGTCGGGGCCGGGGCGTTTTTTTTTTTTTTGAAAGAAATCTTAGAAAAGACGGCGTGGGAGGGGGAGGCCAGACAAAGGGGGGGGGGGAAGGGTGACGAGCA
This sequence comes from Chara braunii, assembly GCA_003427395.1. Lineage (NCBI taxonomy): Eukaryota > Viridiplantae > Streptophyta > Charophyceae > Charales > Characeae > Chara > Chara braunii. The sequence continues at coordinate 3,316,896 of BFEA01000027.1, read as the reverse complement.
ATCAATCAATCAATCAATCCCCGCCAGACAAAAGGGGCGGGGAGGGTGACGAAGAAAGGCTCGTTAGATTGATTGATTGATTGAGGGCGAGGGTCGGGCCAGGGCGGGAAGGGTCGGGAGAGGGAGAGAGAGAGGGGGGAGGTGTGGGGGTGTTTAGCATGTCTATTTATTGGAGTTACCATGTGTGTGTGTGTGTGAGGAGGACATGTGATGATGCGTGTGCCTGTGCCACACTTTGGGTACGGGTCTGTGTATGTGTGTCCGTGTGTGCGCGCGGGCCTAGCTTTCACTTTGACAGTTTTACTTTATGTCTGTCAGCTACCAATCTGTGAAGTGTGTGTGTGTGTGTGTGTGTGTGTGTGTGTGTGTGTGTGTGTGTGTGTGTGTGTGTGTCTGTGCACCCATTTCCAACGCTAGGAGACAATCAATCAATCTATCCAAGATTCGAAATCAATCAATCAATCAATCAACCAATCGATCAATCAATCAATCAATCAATCAATCAGTCAATCAATCAATCCATCTTATGGAATCACCCAATTTCCAGACCGGGGTTAGAGAACTTGAAGCTCAATCCATCCCCCGACCTGATTCCCCCCCCCCCCCTTTCTTTCGACCAAAACCGGAGGCCGGATATATTCCGATCAATTTATCCGACCGGGAATCCCCCGTGCTGCTTAGTTTACTTTTAAAATATGTTTGGACTTCGAAAACGGCTTTGGAATTCCAGAGGGATCAGTGAACTCGAATTGTGTAACATCATCTTATTCAATTTAAATTGAAAAAAGGAAATCACAAGAAAATTCTTGGACTATTGGGCAACGTGGATAGATATATATTTATCACTCAGCTTAACAATGGGCTTGGCGCGCAGTCGGAAAGGTTGGCTTGGCGCGCAGTTGGAAAGGTTGGCTTGGCGCGCGGTTGGAAAGGTTGGGTTGGCGTGCAGCTTGAAGGGCGATGTTTGTCGGGAAGGTTGCTCGAGTCCCCGGCTGACTTGATGACAGGCTGCCAGGCAAGGTGATTGGCTGGTGGTGATGGGTTGGTGTGTGATTGGGTGGGTGGGTTGGGTGGGTGCGGGGGTGCGTGGGTACGTGGGTCGGTGCAAGGTGTGGTGACCGGGTTCTTCCTTGGCCCGGTGCGTGAGTTGGTTGGTGGATGTCTACGGTCGTCCCCCGAATAGAACGTACGGCCATTATAGCCGTATTTGGCTGGCCGTTCAGTCCAGATGCAGCAAAAATGACCGTACATTGTATTTTGGGGAAGAAGATAGCTGTCATATCTGCCTGCTTCGCTGGCCACACGAAGAACCTGCTTTGCCTGACAATCTGACGTCATATTTGGGTGGATCACTTGGTGATTGATTTTCTGCTTGCATGAGCGCCGAGATCATGGTCTCTCTCTCTCTCTCTCTCTCTCTCTCTCTCTCTCTCTCTCTCTCTCTCTCCCTCCTTTAAATGGAGCACTAACAATTCCAGATACATTTAAAATATTGAGCTGTGGAGGGAGGCCCTTGGGGGCTCCCTTCCAACATGCGAGGGGTTGGCCACATGGACAGAAATCCAGTGGCAATGCTCTATCAATCACCACGTAATCCAGCGGTAATTCTCCGTCGTCAATTATTACGTAATCCCCACTCACACACACGCACACCCGCCCGTGATGGCCAAAGACCCTACCAATACCTAAATGGGGGGAGCAAGCCAACTATCTCAGTTGGTTGGCACCAAGAGTGCGCAGGTGGTCAGTGGGGATTGAACCCTTGACCTCCTGAATGCCACTTGCGTGCCTAACCAACTGAGCATGGCCCCTGTGCAATTTAAAAAGAAAAAGAGAGACGGATGCTATGTTGACAGGATTCTGAATCATTTTATGGATAAGACATCTTTGGCCGTGATATTACAGCAGTCCTGAAAGCACAAAACCTCCTCCTCCTCCTCCTCCTCCTCTTTTTCCTTGTGAAGGGAAGAACAGGAAAAGTGTCTGTAAAAGGTGTGAATGTTCACAGCCGATTGGGATGATTTTCTACATCTGAGGCCCTTTTTTTTTTTCAATGCGGGGTCCAATGGTGCTCCATACGGCCACCAAATGGGCAGGGCAAAAGGTGTGCACCTTTGGGGAGGGGTTTGGAGGGGGGTATGTAGGGACTGACTGTTGTGCGGAGGACTGGTCAAAGTGCATCCTGGAATTTTTGGCAACGAGCCCCCATTAAAAATTGAAATGGTGCAAGTGGTTGAGGTCCAGGCGTGGTCGAGGCCCACACCCTGTTTCACCTGTGGGGGTTAGGCCGCGGCTCACAAAGATAAGAGTGTGCCAACTTTGGCGGTTTTTCGTGCTCATAATATTTGTGGAATAAACCCAACTTCAGAAGCTTACAATCAAATCTCACATGAACGTACACTGCTGAACTCAATGATAACAAGCAAATTGAGACAGGATTGAAAGATAAGACTATGCGAAGAAGAAGAGATCAAAACTATGGAGTTTTTTCAAGATGTATGTATAAAAATAATCAGTAAAATGTTCAAACTGCTTCTCCCTCTTCTGCCACGGGAACCCTTCTCACCACCTCAACGCACGCATGGCTTGGATATCTCGATGACGTCACCACCAGTCTGGACACAATGTCACTTGCCAAGTCAACCTCTCTACAGCGCTGCTAGCCCAGGTTAGCACAATGAAGCTGGAACTGGAAATGACAATGGCAATCTTCTACGGCAGCATGGAGTCTTCTTCCTCCAAATCACGACCACATTGCCTCCCTGAGGCTATGGTGTGACCTTCTCTCTCATTCCTTGACCTCACTAGCACAAGTGCCATCCTCTTTGTATAGCACAAGCACCAACAGGATGAAGTGGTGGATGATGAACTCTGGTTCCCCTCCTCTTGGAGTCTTCTTCCTCAGGTTGCTGTGGCCGCCAGTCAACAAGTAAGTTTCCTACACCTTCTTGCCAACCCTTGTTGTGCAATGGTTGCATCCTCCTTCCTATCTCCACCCCTCACCCTCCTCTTTATGGTGCCAGACAAGCTCTAGTCCACAAAGCCACCTTTGAGTCTTGGATGAAGAATGTGGAGCCACATGCAACCACTGGTCTTCTCTGCAGCAGCTATGGCTGAACTCTCCGAGTTGGCGCAGTCTCCAGGTAAGCTTCCTCCTCCCCCCAAGCCTTGGGCTCTACCTTGAATCTCCACTCTCCTCTCTCTTGTAGCTATGGTGCATCAGCGCCTTCTACTGGCTATGGCTACCACTCTCCCTCACTCTTGCCATGGAAGCCTCTCACGCATTGTTTGCCTTCTCTCGGACTCAGTGTAGCAGTGCACTGTACCGTGCCGCACTGTAGCACGTCACTGTAGCCGCACACTGTAGCGCGTGCACTGTAGCAGCACAAGGCAGAATGAATCCATAAGCTGGTGCAGACCACTATTTTATAGTGTTTGCTCGGCCTGACCTGCCTCTATCTGCCTCCTCGAAGGGCTGAGATTTCCGGATGTGTGGCCCAGATTTGCTCACGACCAGCGTGTGCTTAGACCCAGTGGCCCTTGGAAACTTCTGGAAACTGCTCTGAGCCTTTCGATTGCGTGAGATTTGTGGCCGTGGTCGACTCCTGGGAAATCTTTGACTTTTGATTGCTGTGCCCAGGCAGGGCTTGACTGTTGACTCTCCTAGAGTTTACTTGTGACTCTAGGGCTTCATTTTCACCCTTGACTCAGTGCCTATTCACCAAGGGACATTCTGATGCCTCTTCAGAGTCAGGGGAGTGACTTTTGGACCTTAGAACTTTGACCTGTCCAAAGGTTACGACCCCTAGTCATGTCTGTATGGGTTTCATGTCAGTTCCAGAGACTTATGAGAGTCTGTAGGATCAACTGTTGACCCCTGAACTTTGGTGGGTCAAAAGCTACGAACCTTAGACTTTCCTCCTCTGGTTCTACCCCATTCTTTGACTCTGTAGGGGTCTTCATTCCAAAGGACTTTGACTGCATCAAGGACTAGACCATATTCTGTAGGATTGAGGGCCATTCCGAGGGACTCTGGGACCCTGCAGCCCTATTTCTCATGCCTAGCCTTGACTTGACTTTGGATGCATGTTTCTGTGCTGGATCTGAACCCGGGTCATTGCATTTGCCAAAAAAATCTGAAAGAAAATAGGGTCATAGATTGCATGGTGATCTTTGCCAGAAAAATATTTAAAGAATGAAACAAAAATCTGTTGGAGGCAAACAAATGTCGGCAGCAAAAGAGCAACTGACCTAGATCAGTTGGTTAAGCACGCAAGTGGCATTCAGGAGGTCATGGGTTCGATTCCCACCGACCACCAAGGGTGCGCTTGGTATCGACCGAGTAAGATACTTGGCTTCCTCCCCCTAGTTGGAATCGGCAGGGTCCATAGCCAACACGTGTGTGTGTGTGGGTATGTGTCGCTTGTGTGTCGTGTGTGGGAGAGTGTTGGCCTTAGACACTGCTGTTACTCGATGGCGGCGGAGGAAGTAGCTGTGAGGCGCATCTATTGGCAAAATGCTCAGTCTTTGTGTGTTAGCCACACCGCTGATTAGGGTGGGGGGCAGCTTGCATCCCCTTGATTGGGAGAGGTAAGCTATGCTTGCACGGGTCCCCTGTATAGGCTTAGGAGTAGTGGTAGGTAGGTAGCAAAAGTGAATTTGAGAGATGAATGTAGCCAACCCAGCGAGTACTTGGTCCAAAGTTGTTGCTTCCACTCAGCGGGCTACGCCCGCTTGGCGTGCTCGCTTGTACATATGCACTATAAATGGATTTACATACTCTGTATATAAAATTTTCTAATGCTGACATGACTGCGGACGTTCGTGAACTTGAATGCATTATTCGGCGATTTCAACATGCCCGACAGCGATATACTGCCCATTCCCGTGACACCTTCGGAAACTATATCAGGATAGTACTTATGCACGAGATCCTGACGGCCACTAGGCTGTGCCATGTGTTGCATTCTCCGGATGTGTGTGCATTGCACCCTGACCCTCAGGCAGCCAGCACTATTCGCATCTGTGACAAACTTGTACCCCCAACAAGGGTGCAATTTTGTAATTTTACGGAAGTTGCCTTGAATGTTACTCCGGGCCTGCACCTTCCTGCTGCTGCTGATTGTCCTTGTCGTCGGGCCTTTCCTAACTGCACCGATCTGGTTGACGACCATGTTGTTTCCGCCAACTATGATGTGATTCCGGATGCTAACCTTTGTTGCCTATTCTATGAGGGCTCTAAATATCGGCTGAATGGGGTAGTGGGGGATATACTTGAAGCACTGGCTGTTGGTGTTGATCAGTATATTGCTGTGTGTCTTCGTCCGACATCACGACAATCCTGCGCTGCTACCCTTGCTCCACAATTGGCTCTTTGGCGTGCCGCAGTTTTGCATCACTGTGAGTCCAATATGGCTGCCGCATCACCTTCTCGACAGCCTCGCTCTTTGCGACACGCACATACGGCCCTACGTCAGCTCCAAGACTCCTTTGCGATTGTTCCTGCGGACAAAACAGCGCACAATCTGGCTATTTGTTGCAAGAACTGGTATCGCTTCCGTTTTTCCGCTCATCTTGACAGTCGTACGTATTCTCGGCCCACTGAAACAGCTGCCGACATTCTGAATAGCCATGCACTTTGGAACAATCATTGGAATTATCCCCATGCTGGCACATTGCCGTATCTTTATTGTGCTCTTAAGGCCCATAAGTCTTCTCCTACACTCCGTACTATTCTAGGTATCACTGCCCGTAACAATCTTTCTTCTTCTTCTCATGTGGCCCAGCGGAGTGACCTGCGCCCCTCCCAATGAGTCCACCGTTTGCATCACTGACTGCCTCACAAGCTTGTTGCAAGTACAACACCTACCTCGGCTCGTTTGAGTGTGGCACTTCAAGGCGTCATCCATACTCTTCGCGAAAAAGATAATCAACTCTTCCAATCCGAAGGTATTCAATGATGTTGGATTGTCCAGAGCAGTGACGAGGTCATGCTTGACCTCAAAAACAATAAAGCTTCTCTCCGAGGTCTGGCCCCTCATACGGTCGATTTCACTACCATGTATGCTAATCTTTCTCATCAATGGATTCTCAACAATGTTGCTAAGGCTGTTGATGAGGCACATGCCTATGCTCTTGCACAGGCACGGCAGCATACACGGACACGCTCATCCCGTGTTGCTCTTCATATGGTGGTCCGTGGACCGCGTGCAAGAGAATGGACAACTAATATGGGAGCTGACACTCTTTTTGTGTCTGACATTCTTCAACATCTTTGTTTTATTGTTACTAATACATATCTATATACAAATGCTTAGAAAAATTTAACTTTGGTCCAAACTTCAGAAAATGGGTGAAAATACTGCATAAGAATGCTACCACTAGGGTAATGGTAAATGGTAATTTAGCCCCCCCTATCTCCTTATAGAGATCAGTAAGACAAGGAGACCCAATTGCCCCATTTCTGTTTGTCATAATTATGGAGGCCCTAGCAGTTAACCTTAGACAACATAAAGACATTAAAAGAATTCAAGTGTCATCTATTCCAAAGGAAGCCATTCCTGTTTGCTCCCTCTTTGCTGATGATCTCTCCCTGATGGTAGAAGCATCAAAGGAGAATTTAGAGGAAATAAGCAGGCTAATGGATAAGTTTTGTAGGCTGTCTGATATGAGGGTTAATTGGGGTAACAAGACGATGGGTTGGTGGATTCATCATCAAGGAGTAAGACCCCCTGAATTCCCTAAAGTGAAATGACTCCCATTAGATACCCCCATTAGAGTATTAGGAATTTCCCTATCAGCAACAGGAAAACCATCAACCAACAATGAGAGTATAACTAAACAAGCATATGCTAAGTTGGAACTCTGGAAGGGCAAACAAAACTCTCTCTTTGGGCGCACTCTGGTGATTAACAATGTGGTCTTAGCCTCGATCTGGTATAAATCAGCAATATGGGCCCTGGATAAGAAAGTATTAAAGGCTCTGCAACGTCAACTATCAGCCTTTTTATGGAGAGGAAAGCATGAGCTTGATAAGGTAATTAGTAGGGTGGCATGGCAATCGGTGATACAACCTAAGACTAGAGGAGGATTGGGTATCATTGATCCTTCTTTACAAGTCATGGCCTTATCAGTTCAATGGATTAAACGCCTACTCTTTAATCCCCAGACCCCTTGGAGTAAGTTGGCATGGGAACAGATTAGATGCCTAGCCCCGATAACACCAGATGACATAGATCCCATGATGTGGTTAGAAAATAGATCGTGGCCTATACCAAAAGGTACATTGAATGGACTACTTGACCAATGTGTATCAGACAGGAGAGCGGCAAGAATGGACTTGCATAACGATGCATTTTGGCCTAATCTCATCAAAACATGGAGGAAATTGCCACTAACAGATCCAAATCCTCGTGAAAGATGAGAGGAAGTAAGTCAACAGCCACTCTTTGATAATATCCTTCTCAAAGATCCCCAGGGTTGTGTTGTTCACTGTATGGATTCCCCCTGGAAGGGGTGGGTTAAAAATGGTATTGTTAGGATAAAAGATATCTGGGACAGTGAAAAAAAAGAATGGATCACAACCGCACAATTACAGACTCATCTTAGATATTGTCATCATTCTGAGAAAGCCTTAGAAAATATAATCGATTGGATACCATTGGATTGGGTAAGGATTTTGAAAAAGGGACCTCAGTTAATGGAAAGTGATTGGGTGGCTATAAAAGATCATCCAAATGTCTTAGGTAATATTGTTGCAGTGTTGGATAGAGGGGAGATTCTCCTCACCACATATGAAATGGATAGCAACCTCAATATAATAATTAATGACCAGAACAGTATAAGGAGGGTGACAAAAGATCAGTTATTCAGGGTCAGAGTACTGAGGCAAAAAGATAGATGGATAACTTTTAAACCTAAAACACCCATAAGTCATCTGGCCTTAGATCCGGTCAATTGGAAGTGGTCCAATACAAGAAAGAAAGACACAAAGTACTCCTGTGCTCTCCACACATTATCAGTAAAATCCACCTATAGGATGCTTTGCCCAAGAATCATCTCAAGGGATAAAGTAGAGGAAAAATGGATGAAGCATCTTAATATTAATAAAGAAACATTAAGAAAGGTAAGATGGTTTAGTAAGACCAAAATTAAGCCTACAAAAGTGGCTTCACTACAATGGCAAATAGAACATAGGTGCCTACCTACAAACAACTGGATTATAGACAGGACAAATTTGGAACGAAAAGGAATAGCGCTTCCTTGGTGTAAATTTTGTAAGTCTGCGTTTCCAACTAAATAAATTCCTGAAACAATCGAGCATGTCTTCCTTCAATGTCCCGGGGCCATTTGGCTTTGGAGGTGGTGGGATCGAATATGGTCTAATCTAGAAACACAAATCCAGTGGCCATGGGGCTGGAGAACCCTTCTCCTGGAATCTTGGTACCCTGACTCTGTTGACGAATTCTCACAAAACTTATTCAACATGGGCAGAAGAGCAGTATTATGGGCTATATGGTTAAGAAGATGTACATATGAAATGGAAGGAGTAAGGCTTGATGGACCTGAATTCAATGACACAGTTAAACAACAAATACAAACAGACATCATTTCAAGATGGGAACAGTGTAAGGAAAAGGTAAAACTTTTATCATCACAAAAAGAAATACTTCAACACATTCAACGATTCAACCAATGCTGGCTAGGAGGAACCCATGGGGGAAAGATAGGGAAGGTTAAATGGGAAGGGGCAAAGGGAAGAGAAGAAGAAGAATTGAGTCGAGGTTATTACCTAGCTTTTAATAATTGGACTGTGATAGACCCAGTAATCCCCTTACGATCAGTATCGGATTTCCCAGACCCCTTTCCCCCCTCAGCTTTGAGTATGGTCTCAAGAGCTTGGTATGGGTATGAATGATGCTATGGAAGTTCCCTCTCAGAGCTGAGTTTGGTCTCAAGTGTTTGGTATGGAAATAAATAAAGTTGAGACTAGGGTTGAGCCTGTAATTGCAGGATGGGTAGATAATAAAGGTGTAGTGCTAGGGTGATGTTGTTTGAATCTGGCGCCCTTTCGGGGTGAAGAGGCACTTTTATTTCCATTCATGTTGTCACGGGACGCTGGACCTGGTTTCCAGCAGGTGAAGCTCCCCACCAATAGATGGAGCCGTTGTTTAAAAAAAAAAACAAAAAAAAACCATATCTATATACAGTGGATGGCCTTGTTCGTCATCAAGATGTTGGTATTCCTATGGGTACAAACGCTGGTCCTGGAATTGCTAACCTTACACTCTATTGGGACGAGGCTCAGTACGTGGACAACCTGCAGCGTGTGCATCCCTCTGCAGCTCACGGATATGCTTTCGCTTATCGGATCATGGATGATGTCCTTACCTTTGGTTGTCTGCCACCATTGTCAGTGTATTATGGTCTTGAATGGAACGAGACCACAGCGGCTGATGGTTCGTGCACCTTTTTAGGCACGAAACTGTAGACACGAGCAGACGGACCTCTCCGATTGAGTGTGTTTGATAAGACTATTGCATGGGATTTTCCTGTTTGATAAGAGTATTGCAACTTCAAACATTACATCTCATCAGCCTGCAGGTGTGTTCACCAGCCAGCTTACGCGGTTTGAGCAGATTTGTGACAATTGGCATGATTTCAGAACTGCCTCTGTTTGTTTTCCCGTGGCCATGCTTCTTCGACAATGGCCCGAGGATGGACTTGTTACACTCGTGCTCGGCAGCCTCGACACCCTATACATGTGACTCGACTTGCACAATGGTTTTGCTGTATGCTTTGCTGGTCCGTGCATCATCCTCTTGCTCCTTCTCCTCCCCTTTCTTTCCCTTCTCCCTCTCCCTCTCCCCCTCCTCCTCCTCCTCTTCCTTCCTCTTTTCCATCTTCTCATCCTCCTCCCTCTCCCTCTCCCCCTCGCCCTTCTTGTCCATCTTCCCCTCCTCTTTCTTCCCCCTCCTCTCTGCTTCCCCCTTCTCCTCCTCCTCCTTCCCCTTCCCC
>BFEA01000027.1:3275587-3286360 GCA_003427395.1 Chara braunii | reverse complement strand
GACGATATATATATATATATATATATATATATCGTCAAATAGAACTGCCCGGTAAACCGTAGGCAGAGAGGGAGAAGAGGACAACAAACGAGGGGCTGTGACAAACTGTTTCGTCTATATATATATATATTCTTCAGTTCTTCTTCACGGGGCACAGTCTCACTGGCACCTCATAGAATGTATATGGCCAGTATGTGTGGAAGGTGATTGCTGTGTTTTTTCTTTTTCTTTTTGTTTTTCTTGTGTCCTTTTCGTGCCCTGCCAGTGAGGCAGGGCGGATTCCACACAGGGCTACAAACTGCCTCACTGAACTCGTACTCACACTGGTACTGTAGCTTCCTTTATCGGACCGGGATCACAGCATAAGGATTTTATTATTTTTGTTATTCATTTCCTCTTCACGAGACAGACGCCCTGACTGAGGGCACAGTCTCACTAGCACCTCGTAGAATGTATCTGATGGCTATGACAGCGTTAAGGAAGTTTCTTATTTTCATAGTCTTCTTCTTCTTTTTTTTTCTCCTCCCCGCCCCTTTTCTGGGTGCAAAAACTGTGAGTACCAGGAAAGAAAATACAATTGGACCTTGGCTCGGCAACACTTGGTGCGCAGTGAAATTCAGGGTTGGCAAAACCAGGATCGGAGCTGGTGGTGGTTTAATATTAAAAAAGAGAAATTGGACACCCACAAAAAAAAAACGCAGACCCTCAACCTACTGCTATATCTACTCCCTACAGCCTACCGGACCTGTAGACCTACCACTCTTTGGAAGACAGCACAGGGCTGGGCCCCAATCGTTACTTTTTGCAGGTGCGGGCCCCAAAATTCAGAAAATTACAAAACTATCCCTGTTACTAGGCTGTTAGTGTACAAATCGCTAGGGAAACTGCAAATTCATTGCAATGGTCTGCCACTCGATTCCTATGAATCTAGTATGAAATACTATGAAACATTTTGGCCTGAGCCGGGTCCGGATTTAGTTCAGGTATATTACGAACTTCTTTCTGGTGCACGCCTGTTAACAGAGACCCAAGTTTGGAATCCGCACAGAGACAGTCTAGGGTCGTAAGTCTGATCCAGTCAGTTCTGGGCACACAAGTCACATCCACAGCCCTGGAACGGGCACCATAAAGTCCTTGAGTCAAAAGGATCTGGTTAGAGAGAAGGTTAACCGACCCCCCAATTTTCACCCTCATTTATAAGAAAACCAAAGGGTCATTTTAACCATACTTTACACCAATCTGTAGAGTGCGACTGGTCAAGGGTCTAAAGAGACTCCTTGTAGACCCGAGAACCAGTAATAGACTTTAGGAAGTCAACAGTGAGATGCAACTTGGGCACAATAGAGAAAGAGTAATCGATTTCTTGGGAGTCAACGATGCCCACAGATGCCACGCACGTCCAGTGGCGCAGTGCATTTTCCAGAAGTTTGCAAGGTCCACTTGGTCCAGGCACACAATGGCCCACATTGAGAAATCTCAGTCAACCGAGGGGGCAAGAGGAGGCAGGCCAGGCTGAGTCAACTCACAAAAGAGCAGCCTGCCCCAGGTGGTCATTCATTCCTGCCTCGTGCGGCTTGATGCTCGAGCGCTAACGCTGGAGGAGGCACAGACAGAGTGCTGGCGAGAGAGATTGAGCGCCAGTTGCCATAGCTAGAGTAGAGGCGCCGTTCACCATAGCGTAGATGTATGGAGGGGGAGTGAGATTGAGGGTGATCATACCTGTGTGTGGAGAGAGAGAGAGAGAGAGAGAGAGAGAGAGAGAGAGAGAGAGAGAGAGAGAGAGAGAGAGAGAGAGAGAGAGAGAGAGAGAGAGAGAGGTTTACCTGACTTATGTGGTGATGCTGGTGATGATGAGACGGGAACTTGCTTCATGAGACGATAGTTCTCATATGAGCACCAACCTCCATATCAGCTGCCTTCTTCGTTCTGGCGAGAGAGAGAGAGTGAGCGCCAGTAGCCATAGCTAGAGTAGAGCCGCTCTTCACCATAGCCTAGATGTAGGGAGAGGGAGTGAGGTTGATGGTGATCATACCTGTGTAGAGGGAGACAGAGAGAGAAGAGAGGTTTACCTGACTTACATGGTGATGCTGATGATGATGAGACAGCAACTTGCTTCATGAGACCGGCAGTTCTGCTCTGAAGCCCAACCTCCATATCAGCTGCCTTCTTCGCTCTGGCGAGAGAGAGAGTGAGCGCCAGTAGCCATATCTAGAGTAGAGGCGCCCTTCACCATAGCCCAGATGTAGCGAGGTTGAGGGTGACCATACCTGTGTGTGTGTGTAGAGAGAGAGAGAGAGAGAGAGAGAGAGAGAGAGAGAGAGAGAGAGAGAGAGAGAGAGAGAGAGAGAGAGAGAGAGAGAGAGAGAAGTTTACCTGACGTACGTGGTGCTGGTGATGAGACAGCAACTTGCTTCACAAGACCGGCAGTTCTCGTCTGAGTGCCAACCTCCATATCAGCTGCCTTTTTCGTTCTGGAGGTTGATCTAGTATATTGGCGAGAGAATTCTGCTGGGGGTGATGACACTGGCTTCAATAGTAGAGGGTTAGGTTGGGTGGCAAGTACAGAGAGGGAGAGACCCGGAGGAGAAGGGGGATGGAGAAACCGAAGTGTTGTAAGCATTTTACTATTCCTCAAACTCTTCCCTTGTCTTTGTCTATCTACTTGGTGCTACATTTTTGAGACAACACTGTGTGTGTGATAAATTCATGCATGGTGCTGACATTGTTAGCTTCTCAAGAGTCCGTTCATTGCAGAGATGACTAGGGGGTTATAGCTCTTTGGTAAAAGGGGATAGGGAGAATCTTACGACTGGAGGGCTATCTCCTTGTTGAATGTCTAGTAAAAGACCTTAACTAAAACCTAGGGTAGTTGTCTGCCTTGATATCTACCCTTTTCGATTGGCATTGATCACGGAGCTTTCATGCAGGGGAGGCCTATCATAATTCATGTTGTGGAAAGTTGGAAGCAGTAGAGGTCCAGGCAGAAGTGAAAGTGGTGTGGGTGTTCTCCTGCTAGACCTAGAAAAGGCCTATGACAGGGTCAACTCCACCTGGTGTTGGCCACCTTGTCCGATGTCGGGATAGGTCTCAATTTTGCCACATGGTCAAATCTCTATGAGCTTCTGGCACTTCAACAGGCATTGTTAAAGGGTAAATTCCAGCCCCTTGCTGCCTCTTATGTTTGCCGCGGCAGGGCTGCCTGCGTGACCCTGGCTGTTATACTGCAGATGGATGTGCTCCTCGATAATATCCGGGACCATCCGTACATCATGGTTTTGGGGTCCAAGGGGGATGCCTAGTTTTAAGTGATGTGGTGGGTGATGAGCTTACTGTATTTTCCAGAAACACAATTGTTTGCTTGTCTGCATTGAAGGCCATCGTGGACACCTACCTAGCTACCTGAAGCCCATGTCAACTGGACCAAGTCTGCGTATTTCTTACCTGACCATTTCTCCCTCTGCATTCACTGGGGCATGAAGCAGATCCCTGAGGACCCGACTGAGCGGTTCTTTGGCATTCAGATCTTCCTAAGAAACTGCGCTAACGTATTGGGGAACATACTGGCAGAATATATGGATGCCAGTCTCGCCCAGTGGAGGAAGACCTTTTCACCTAGCCCTCTTTCGACATGCTCTGATCCTCACTGACTCGGTCTTCTCACAGCTGTTGTACTAAGTGCGAGTGAGGTTGCTGGGTAGAAAACGCAGAGGCAATGCCACAACGTTCCTTTGGAAACCTGCGGTGGAGGGGGGTATGGTTCTTGTAAAGGGGGGGGTCATTTGGGCAGTTCTGTTCATGGACTCCTGCACTTGGAGGTGGCCTGAGTCCCCCGTATGGGATGGCATCTGCAAAGCTTGGTGAAAAATGAAACTGAGCATCTGCTCGGAGCCAGGGTAAAGGGAGGAAGTATTCTCAGAGCTTCACTTGTATAGCCCAGGGATCATGGACCAACTGGGCAACATCTTCCCCATGGGTGGCAACGGAGGTCATTTCGGGAGCTTATAGGGAGGAGCTTTCAGAAACTCAGAGTCGAGGATTCGTGGGACAGTCTACATAGGTGGTGGGAAATGGATCCCTTGGGCTTGTGGTACAGACAAACCTTTGACTTGGGACGAGAATGTCGAGATTTTTGTAAGGTTTTAGCAGGTGAACCTGTCACGCATGAAGATAGGCTAGTTGGGATGTAATAGACGATTCAGGGAAGAGGGGAGAAGTCTGACATTGTGCTTAGGGAACATGGGAAGCAGAGGTGGTTTGAGTCTTTGAAGAATTCTCATTCAATGGCTGCCCCACCTTCGGACTAATGGCAGGAGGTGCACCCATTCGACAGCTGAAACTGGATACACGGGCGGCGGGCTGGAGGCTGCCCTGTTGTAAGCTGAGAGTGGATCAGTTTTTTACCAAATGGGGCGCAAGTTTTGCCTACGGAAGCTCTGTTGTCTTTGCAGCCTTTTCTTCCATCTGGTTCTCTTCTCTATTTAGCTTACTTCTGTACGATGTTGACATCTTGCCAATAGCTTCCATCCCCCAAGGCCACAACTTCAACCTGGCTCCAGGCTCATTCTGAGACGCTCTCGGCGGAGGTATTCATCCTCTGGGGTATGGATGTCAGAACTATCTCTCTGAGATGCAGAAGGGTGGTGGAAACATTCTTTTTTTTAATTTTTTTACCCAACACACACTCCTGCCCCTTCTATTGTGGGGGGCGACAGTCCGGTTGCTTAGTACCAGCAAGCATGAACCAATGTTGCAGATGAGAAGGAAAGGCGAGTAGCTCTGCCCTGGTACGAGACGCCTAGGGCAGTGAGCCATCGTTGCACCGCAGAGGATGGCAGCCAGACTTCCATTCGCTCGGCCCCTTCTATCCGGGAGACACTCCGTGTACCCAGACATTTAGGAGGGGTTAATGTTGTGATCGTCTCCTCCTCTGTGATGCAAAATGCTCCTGCTGCTCCGAACAGAGTGGAAACATTCTTGGATCCGTGGTGGGAATGCGTAACCTCCTCTTGGGTTCAGGAGTGGTGCCAACACCACTGGAGTTGAATGGGAGTTCCCTGAGAGTTGTAGTAGGATGTAAAATGGGCAATTCTTGTTCTCCCTCCTTTTCTGTTCCCTGATTTGGGTTGGGTTTATTTGGCCCGGGGTATGAGCTCAGCAGCTCCCAGGTAGTTGTGGTTCTACCAGAAGAGGGGCATGTTCAAAGTAAGAAGTATTTCAGACACTGAGCTCAATACGAGCGGACAAAAGCAATGGTGCACAGAATCTTCGTCATGGACTGGACGACGCAGGGTAGCAAGTCGACGAGGCAGGAGAAGAGTAAAAGCTTTACGGTGGTCCTCGAAGACCTGGGCGAAACTCAGCCGGTTACTAGCTGTCACATTGCAAGGGATTGGCTTTATCGGCATGCTTAGCGTCATCGTCAGCATCAGACGCTCTGAGGTTTCTGGTGTCTATGGCTGGCGGGTCCCAAACTGGGGCATTAGGTTGCTCATTTCACAGTAGAATATGGAGGTCGATTATCCTGCGTCTGTGGAGTGCCATGGAAGTCCTGGCTTGAGCTATGGCCTGCTTTAGGCCATGCTGGATTGAGAAATTGGCTTACCTAGATGTGATAGCCCTAGTTTTTTTCTTTTCTTTTTTTAACACACCGGTACAGCCCCTTCTATTCTGGGGGGTGCCAGTCCGGTTACTTTTCCCCGCCAAGTAAAAGGAAAACAGTAGTATGAACTACTACTATGAAGTTACTATGACCCAAAGTTTGAACTGACCACAAAAGAAAGCCGGGGGGAGGGAGGGGGCTGTTGCAAACAATCAGGAGACTCCCGTTGGTACCCAGGCATTGCCCACTCCGGCCACTCCCGTCCCTCTTTTGTAATGTTCCCAATCCCTTACCCCCGTTTCCCCCCAGCCCTACCCATTCCACCTTATAGTTCCCCTGTATACTCTCACCGCGCTCTGGTCTTGCATCTAGTTTCCCCCTACCTGCGCGATTCTTGCATTATCCACACAATGTATTTGCAATTTTGCATCCTCTCATGCAAGAATCATTTCAAGGCTCATTTTACTAGTCTCCTCTCCTTTCCCACTACACTACTGGCAATTTCTGATACCACTCTCCACTATCTTTCCCACCGTTTTCGTACATCCCTTGTGTACTTTTATGCACCTCTGTATACCTTTGCAAGTCTCTCACCCACGATATCCTCTTTGCCCCTAGTATTTAATTCTCGCCTATATTTAGCATGTAATTTTCTAAACATTTAACTGTTTCTAATGGTTTCTATAGTCCTCCCCCTCTCTGGCACGCTTACGGTTTTTATAGTCCTGCCCCTTTTTGCACAGTGCGCAGTTAGAGGAAGATATTTGCGCGTAGCATAAATTATTTTCTTGAAGAGTTGCATTTCGAACGGCAGCTGGGTAATGGTCCCCAGGCAGGTTGTGAGGACCCTCAGCCTCATCGAAGTTTTGATATGAAATAAAGTGATTTAGCAAGAAAGGGATACAACTAAAGAACCCCCCAAAAAACAAGCTGTCACTGTGGTTAAAAGTGGGTAAGCACTGTCGACCAGCTGACCGGGCTGGATTCCCCTCACCCGTATAAGTCAAAGTACCCTTTGAGAGGGCTAGAGGGTACCCACAGTGCTGGCTTTTCTCAAGATTGGTTGTGCACGGTGGCTGCTTTGGGTGTTTTTTTGTACCTTTTGATGCTTAAGGACTTGGGCTCTTGGACCCCTTGTGTGTTTATGTTGTATCTCGGTGGCTTGGCGGTGGAAGAAGAACCATTCTGATGCTGCCAGGAGTAGAAGGGACTGAGACCTTAGGGTTGTGCATTAGAGAGAGAAAAAAAGGGAAAATTGGTCGGATTGCAGCTACTATGGGCCTACCGTCTTCCCCCGAATAGAACGTACGGTCATTATAGCCGTATTTGGCTCACCTTTTAGTCCAGATGCAGCGGAAATGACCGTACGTTCTATTCGGGGGGGAAGAAGGTAGCTCAGTTGGTACATCCATCCATGAACTGTTGAAATACAGACCTGAGTTCGAATCCAGATGCCACCAGATGACCAGAATAAAATCATTCGGAATTACCGTCTTCCCCCGAATAGAAAGTACGGTCATTATAGCCGTATTTGGCTCACCTTTTAGTCCAGATGCAGCGGAAATGACTGTACGTTCTATTCGGGGGGAAGAAGGAATAGCTCAGTTGGTACATCCATCCATGAACTGTTGAAATACAGACCTGAGTTCGAATCCAGATGCCATCAGATGACCGGAATAAAATCATTCTGAATTACCCTGGGCCGGTCAGTTCAATGATGATATCTCAAAGTCGTCAACCTTTAAAAAAAAAAGAACAAAAAAGATGACCTTGTCACCTTGGAGGTGATTGCTGAAGAAAAAGGAGTCGCAGAATCCTCATTGTGTGCCCTATCTCACAGGAAATTGCACGAAATGTGTAGCAAGGAGGATCCCAATCCTAATGATCAATCCCGTTCGCCAGCAGCGGCGGTGGCGATGGAGGTCGACTCCCCGATCGGGTCGTGGTCTGAAGATGGTGCAACCACATCTCTTCCAGAGTCAAAAAGGGATGGTGACGGCCATGTTCAGTCGACTGTCGAGGTAATGAACAGTTCATCTCAAGCTGCAAAAGAGGAGTTCCGGAAGACGGTCTATAGACATTTTCAGGACTTGCAGAGTCGTGGCCTTGTGCCTAATGAGGCGGCGGCACTTGCGTTTAAGCTCGCATCTGGGGCAGTGGAAGAGCCACCGGACTTGACCTCATTATTGGATTGCCTATCCAAGGTGAAACTCACTGATGGCATGGGAGATGCTGTCCACCTCATCGATGCAACATTCTCCTCATTGGACGCGCTGCACATGAGCTTCCTTCCAAAGCACACCATCCAGAAATCGGAAGAAGAGAGTTCAAAAAAATGTGCAGAGAAGGTTTCCGCTCCAGCATTGGGAGTGGATTTCGTGTCGCTGAGGGCGCTGTATGAAGCGGTTCTGACATTGGAAAGTCAGGAGGTGGTTGATGCTCTGATGTTGTCAATCGACAAACTTCTTGCGGAGATGCACCTGGCCATTGATGCGCTATCTTCTTCGTCAGCAGCCGGTGGTACGCGAATTGCAAGGCCAATTCTAATCATTCTTCAGAATCCCTTGTTGATGGAGCCTGAGCATCATCGCTTGTTGCACAAGATATGGCGTCTCATCACTTCGCTGCCTTCTCCTTGGCAGGAAAGTCTCATACGTGCGTTTGCCAGCTCTGGCCGAATGGAGTTTGAGCACATGGTTGCTGTGATACAGCAATTCGTTACAATCCATCTCTATGAAGCGCTTCAAATTGATGAAGCAGTAGAGATGGCGACAAGGGTTTTGGCGCTTTTGGACAACGCCAACGAAAGGAGTCGGATTGCAAAGTACACAATCTTCTATAATGACGCAGTGAACAACGACGAGTTCAACATCAAGGAAGATTTCCGAAGATTCAAGCATCCAGAAAGGTACAATTTCTCATTCTGTAAGTACCCTTTCATTTATGACCCATCCAGCAAGAGCCGACTGCTCCAGATGGAGTCTGAGGAGACGATGAACGAGGAGTTTGAAGGAGCAATTCTGCAATCAATCTTTGTGGAAGCCACGTGCCCATACTTGGTCCTGACGGTTAGACGTTCACATCTCATCCAAGACACGTTGGAACAGATTCAAGATTCCACAGATCTGAAAAAGAAGCTGAAGGTCAAGTTTCTTGGGGAGGAGGGTGTTGATGAGGGTGGAGTGCAGAAGGAGTTCTTCCAGTTGATAGTAAGGGACATTTTTGACCCCAAGTACGGGATGTTCACGTACGATGAACAAACGCGTCTGTACTGGTTCAGCTCTGGCGACTCCATGGACTTGTTGTTCATGGAGGAGTATGAGCTCATTGGAGTCATCATAGGGCTGGCCATTTACAATGGACACATACTAGAGTTCCGATTTCCGAATGTCATTTACAAGAAGTTGATGGGGAAGCCCGTAACGTTTGAAGATCTCGTGGAGGTTGCGCCGGATTTGGCAAGAGGGTTGAGCCAGCTGCTCAGCTTTGAAGGGGATGTAGAGTCAGTGTTCTGCAGAAGTTTCCAGGTGTCGGTGAGGGATGTGTTTGGTACCATTAAGACAGTGGACCTGAAGGAGGACGGAGGGAACGTTATGGTTACAAAGGAGAACAGGCAGGAATATGTGGACATGTACACCAAGTATTACCTGGAGAAGTCGATCGAATGGCCGTTTCAAGCGTTCATGAAAGGGTTCAAGCGGCTATGTGGTGGCCGAGTTCTGCAGTTTTTCCGACCAGAGGAGCTCGAGCAACTCATTTGCGGAAGCCCGTACCTGGACTTCGAGGCCCTGGAAAGGGGAACGATATACGATTATGGGTACTCAAAGGACAGTCAGGTTATCCGCGACTTCTGGCAGGTGGTTCATTCGTTCTCGGACGAACAGAAGAAGCGGCTGCTCTTCTTTGCAACAGGAAGTGACAGAGCACCAATCAAAGGCCTTGCCAACCTGCCCTTTGTCATTTCGCGCAATGGTCCAGACTCCGATCGCCTGCCTACAGCTCACACTTGCTTCAACCATCTTTTGCTGCCGGAGTACTGCAGCGCAGATAAGCTGAAGGAAAGGCTGCTGATGGCTATCAATGATGCAGAAGGATTTGGGTTGATGTGATGAACAGAGGCTGAAGAACTTGTTTTGCAGCTGAGCTGGTTGCAGTGTCTGAGTTCTTGAACTCCCATTTTAGGGATGAAGCTGGCTAGTGGAGTTTTGCTGGATGACAGGGAAGTCGGAAACACCAAGAACCTGATTGAGGGTGTCCTCTGCTAACCAGCGTTCGCCTCACGCCATATTTCATTTGGAAGAGCGCTCGCTCATCGCTCAATGAAATTAAGTTCGAACACTGAAGTTCGATGGCAAAGCTCAACCATTCATGTGGGCTGGAATGCCCCTGGGCAGCAAGCTCTCATTCATGGCTTAGGGTTTTGGGGAGATCGCTAGTCATTCGTTCAGTGTGTGGACGCTGTTTCTGAAGGCCTGTGTTCATCTCATCTCATGTCGTATTCAATCGTTTGCAAAGTCGCATGCATGGTGTAGGCCATTAGGGCTAAGGGGAAGACCTATAATCATCCAGGTTGAGGTCTTCTCTGAACACTGGCGTCAGCAAATGCTTGCCTTGCCGGGTGGCTGGTGTGCAGGCTGCTGACCGTCAATCTGCTGGGTGTGTACTTCTGTTCCGTGGAGCTGCTGGCTGTGTACTTCTGTTCCGTGGGGACGAGAGTGCAATGCCGAGCGGAAATCGTGTTTGGTGGATGGGTAGTGAGGATCGGCCATATGAATGTACAACGGATGTACAATGTACTCAGCGTTGGTTGATGACGCCTGCAGACTATGCCGAGCATCGTATCTCATGAAGCACAAGAGCGACGCAACGATCTGGGAACTGCCAGTCATTAGGGGTAGTTGCTGAGCGGCAGTTGTTGAGTGTCTTGTTTGCTGATTGATGGTCACGGTAAGACTGACATTCAGCCCCTGGATGTCGTATTGCACAGGACATGCAGCCCTTCTTAGCTGCTTGTGCAACTCATTGCTTGAAGATGATGCCGTCTTGTGAAGTCCCATGTGCCATATCCTCCACATTCTTTTGTCCCGGAACGTCACCATGTTTGTTTGTTTGTTTGTTTGTTTGTTTGTTTGTTTGTTTGTTTTTTTTTTTTTTTTTTTTTTTTTTTTTTTTTT
>BFEA01000027.1:3229469-3264467 GCA_003427395.1 Chara braunii | reverse complement strand
AAAAAAAAAAAAAAAAAAAAGGCAATAAAAAGTACTGAAAACTAAAGCTAAAAAAATAGTGGCTAATATGCCATAAAGGGCTTGTTGTTTTAAACCAGCTAATATAGCATGATGAGCCCAAGTTACAGCAGCTCCAGATGAAAGTAGAAGAAGAGTATTTAGAAAGGGGATTCCCCAACCCCAAGGATCTAACACATCAATACCTTTTGGAGGCCAAATAGCTCCAATTTGTACGGTAGGCGCCAGACTGGAATGAAAAATAGCCCAAAAAAAAGCTACAAAAAACTCTTTTCTTCTGACACAGTGAACAAAATCACAGAAAGTGTGTCAATTCAAGAGTATTTTATTTGTTTCTATGTGTCGACGCAGAGCCTGTTTTCAATGTTCAGGCGTGCTCGGTACTGTGCGACTGCAATCGTAACGGTCGAAGAAAGGGGGAAGTTGTGTGACGGGTACTGGAGGGCAGTGAATGTGCGGGTTCCCCGCAGCCCTCCCCCTCCTCACGGAGGAGCGGTTGTCAACCTGTTGAGAGAACTTTCCGCGTAGTTGCAGGTTTGAGCGTCTGCCAACGCAGAGTCTGTTCACAATGTTCAGGTGTGCTTGGTATTGTGAGATTGAAATCATGCTGGTAGAAGAAGCTTCCCCCTCTGCACTATAGTACGGGCTTAGTACGAACGGCCATACAACCGTTCGTACGGCCGTTCGTGCAGCCGTATGACAGACCGTCCATACGACGTACGGGGGAAGACACAGGGGGGAAGTGTGATGGGTACTGGAAGGCCGTGAATGTACGGGGGAGGGGGGGGGGGGCTCCATCACCTTATGGAAGAGCGGCTGTCGGGCTGTTGAGAGAACTTTTTGATTTCCTTTATGAGTTGCATAGTTGCAGGTTTGACTGTTGGCCAACGCAAAACCTGTTTGCAATGTTTGGGTGTGCTCGCTAGTGTGAGATTGAAATCATGATGGTAGAAAAAAAGGGGAACTGTGACGGGTACTGGAGCGCACGCCGCGCAGTGAATGTGTGGGGGAGGCGGGGCTACTACGTCCCCTCCTCCTCACAACCCCCTCCCCTCATTGAGGAGCCTCTGTCAACTTGTTAAGAGAACTTTTCGATGTTAACGAGTTGCGTAGTTGCAGGTTCGAGTGTTGGCGAACGCAAAGCCTGTTTGCAATGACAATTAGGGTGTGCGCGGTACTGTGAGATTGAAATCATGATGGTAGAAGAAAGGCGCAAGCGCAGGTTTGATCTCTTCGGGTGCAAAAGAAAATAGGTTCAGCAATTTACGGTCCGCAATACTGGCACTTCGAACTTCAAAGCGGGTAGCCCCTGAGCCCGTGACCTTGTTATATCCATCTGGCTCAGTCAGGATTTCAACCCATAACCTGTGTTCACCCACACTAAGTACCTTTTCCGCTACTAAACCAGAAATTACTGAGAGATCAGGCAAGTCACACCCTGAGCCCATTTTCTCCACCCATCCACGTCAGCAGCCCACCCGCAAACCCACTGTGACAATATGCAATGCGCGTTGCAAAGTGTCACTACCCTGCCTCCCAAGAATGCAAATCTGTGTTGCACAGTGTCACTGCTCCAATCTATTCGCGAACATGTGCTGGGAACCAGCACCAGTGTCCCTTATGAAAATGTACAGAACAATTTGAGGTACCTGGACCATTACCCTGCTTCTGTCAGAGAACAGTCGAGGGGAAAAAAAAAAAAAGGATTTAAAATTCATGATCGAGCTTCTGGGACTTGAAAATAAATACAATGTAGTTCAGGGTTACATCACAATGATTAAAATGTATGTGGGACGCTGGGCCCGGTTCCCAGCATGTGCTGCTCCCCACAAAAAAATAGATTGCAGCTTTTGTTCCCCCCCGCCCCGCCCCCCAAAAAAAAAACTCCAGGGGTACATCTCCGAGCATGTGTCGCTTCCACCCGATCACAGACTTTCTACCTTTATACTGCGCAGCCTGCGTGAGAGCTCTTTTTTTTTCATTTTTTTTTTAACCAAGCCCGCTTCTATTCTGGGGGGCATCGGTCCGGTTGCTTTTCACCGGCAAGCATGAGTACAAAGAAGAAGATATCGAAAGAACAGTGTTGAAGAAGAGTCAGCCCAACCCTTGCGGTACGAGTCACCTCCTCAAAGGGGGGGCTGCTACGATCCTCCGCCCCCCCCCAAACCGTTGCTTTCCTAGCGGGCTTCTGCACCCAGTCACGCAGCAGAAGGACTCTAGGAAAGGCATGGTGCAGGGAGGGTCGTTCTAGCAGCCTCACAGGCCGTATCACCCTTAATGAGTTCCCATGATCAGTCCAAAAAACCACCAACAACAACTCCTGCTCATCCTTCCACTTCTCACCTACTTTGTTTCACCCTTCAAATGAATCTACTCCTCTTTCTAATCTCCGCCCCCTGTCAAACTATACAATCCCCTCATCATCTCCCCTCCTCACTGTCATGATATCCTGCTCTTGAAAAGAATGTCCACAGCATGTTGTCCAAGTACTATCCTTTTTCGCCACTTTTTTTAACTGATTTTTTTCTTAATTCACTCCCTCGACCCTTTACCCTTCCTATGCTATGCCCGTCCTATCCCTCCATCATGTGATTGTACTCATTCCTAGCCATATTTTACAACTGACCTACCTCCTACGGGGCCATCCTAACCATGCTTGCAAGCATACGGACCGGACGAGCGTCCGGTCCGGTCCACTTTGCCGAGTGCGGCACCCTCCCCCCGGACCAGACGGACCCGGATCGGACCGGACCAGACCGGACGGGGGCGTTTTTTTTGTTTTTTTTTTTTGGGTGGGACGTAACTGGTCGTCAGGCGCACATTCGTGCGCCGTGCGGGTTCGGTCCGACGGTCTGCCGCATGTGCACAACCGCCCGGACGGCGTCCGCTTGCAAGTATGATCCTAACTATTTTACCACTATTCTACTTCTAGCCATATTTTACAACCGACCGCCCTTGGAACATGAAGTACCACAGCATTCCTATTCTGGGTCCTTTTCCAGCTGGGGCACGTGATGCAGTAGAACAGGGCCAAACTGTAACCAGCCCATGTCAGGATCACAAAGTCAACAGGTGTGGGTACTGATCCCATCCTTTCCAAAATTCCTCCACCTTCACCCCCCCCCCCCATATCTACAACAATCCTGAAATTGTCCATCGCTCTTTCCTGATATGCATGCCGTGAAGGTGCTGCTCCCTGTCTGCAGCGCTCATTTGGCAGTGTCCATACAGCCCACAGCACCGCTGCCCGAATCATCTCTGCAGACAACAGGTCTTCGAAGGCTGACCTATCGACTTTCATTAACACTCCCAGTAGAATAGTCATGTCAAGTGACTTCCTATAGACATTCCTATTCGCACACTGGGAATATCTCTGTCTGGTGTGGGAAAGCCAAAAACAAACAATGAATGGATAACTCAACAAGCTCAGGTCAAATTTGATCTCTGGAAAAACAAACACTCTTCTCTCATGGGACATACTTTGGCAATTAATAATGTTATTCTAGCCTCCATCTGGTATAAATCAGCCATATGGCCACTAGATAAAACAACCATAAAAAGTTTCCAGCAGCATCTGTCAGCCTTTCTATGGAGGCGTAATCACGAGTTCAAGAATGTAATCAGCAGAGTAGCATGGCAATTAGTTATCCAGCCTAAAACTAGTGGTGGGTTAGGGGTAATCGACCCAGCCACCCAAGCTATGACTCTTTCCATACAATGGATCAAATGATTGTTGTTTAACCCACAGAGTCCCTGGTCAGCACTGGCATGGGAGCAAATTAAACGTTTAGCACCACAAACGGTGGAGAGTGTTGACCCTTTGATGTGGCTGAAAAACTGTGCTTGGCCACTCCCAAGAGGAAATGTTAGAGATTTAACAAGTGAATTATCCTTTGACAGACTAGCTGCGATGAGGGATCTGTATAATGATTCCTTCTTGATCACCCTTATCAAAACATGGAGAAAATTGCCTCTGACTGACAAGATCCCCCCGGAAAGGTGGGAGGAAGTATGCCAACAACCCCTTTTTTTTTTTTCTTTTTTTTTTTTTTACCGCAACACCCATCAGTGCTAGCGGTGCTGATAAGAGCAGACACCGCTAGCACCTGGGGGGGCTCCATCTATTGGTGGGGAGCAACCCCTTTTTTTTAACAATAGATGGATTAGAGACTCTCAAGGGTGTGTCCTTCACTGTATGGACTCGTCCTGGAATGGATGGGGAAAAAGAGGGATTCTAAGAACAAAAGATATTTGGAATAGTGAATCTAATGATTGGATTGATTCTGCAACACTAAAGAGATATCTTCGTTATTGTCACCACTGACAGGAAGCACTGGATAAAACAATCGAGCTAATCCCCTTGGACTGGATTTGGATTCTTCGTAAGGGACCCAAACTGAAAATTAATGATTGGGTGGCCATTAAGGACCATCCCCAAGACATTGGAAAAATCCTAGACAAATTTCAGAATGATCCTCCGTGAACTCTATGATCGTTTACAAGATTACACTCTCCACCCTGAAGGTCAGGGTCAGATCCAATGGGTCCAAGCTAGCCAAATTTTCAGAATTAGAGTATTAACTTACTATTAAGAAAGAAGGATTAATGGCTGGCCTTTAAACCCGAGACTCATCTCCAGCTTAGCGTTAGACCAAGCCAATTGGATAATCTGGAACTCTCCCAGTAAACAAAAGAAATTTGACAAGAATTATAAACGTGTCCTACATACTCTTACAGTAAAATCTACCAATAGAATGTTAAGAGTGAGAATTAATCTAAAGGACAGGTATCAGTCAGATGGATGACACATCTCAATCTTAGCAGAGAAGATGTAAGATCAATCAAGTGGTTTAACTTAATTGAATCCAAACCGGCGAAGCTGACATCTCTTCAATGACAGATTGAACACCGATGCTTTCCCACTAATGATTGGCTGATAGACAAATCTTCCTTGGAACAAAAAAAAAAAAGGAATTGCATCTAGGTGGTGTAAATTTTGCAAATCTGCCTTCCCCAGTAGGTTGATCGCTGAAACTATCTAGCATATCTTCCTGCAATGCCCTGAAGCTATATATGGTTATGGAGGTGGTGGGATAGAGTTTGCAATCAGCTAGGCCCACAGACTCGATGGCCATGGAGTTGGAAAGCAATTTTTTGGAATCATGAATTGTTGACCCATATGATGACTTTACACAAAACCTCTTCCCCATGGGGATAAGAACAGTCATACGAGTGAGCGTGCTAGAGGTGTTTGCTTTTATCAGCACCTCTAGCACGTATTCGGGCTGTTTTCCTAAAAAAAAATAAAAAAAAAAAAAAAAAAAAAAAAAAAAAAAAAAAAAAAAAAGAGAACAGTCATATGATCCATTTGGTTGAGGAGATGCGCTTACGAAATGGAGGAAGCTCGCCTAGGTGGACCTGAATTCACTGAAACTATTGAATTGTATGTCCAAACAAAAATTACAACCAAATGGGAAGACGCGAAAGAAAAAATGCAACACTTGTCTTCACGAGATGAAGACCACGAACATATTCAGAAATTCAGTACATGCTGGCTTGGAGGAAACCAAGGGCGGGAAATGAGAAAGTAAAATGGGAAGAGGCTACGGGAGGGGACAAGGAAGAAATAAGGCGAGACTATAGGATAGTATTTCAGGACTGGACATTGGTAGTCTCATCCATACCCATGCGTCCAATGGTAGAGTTTCCTGACCCCTTTCCCCCTCCACTATTGACTATGGTTCTGAGATCTTGGTTTGGGTATGTGTGAAGATTTCAGGTTATGTCCTCAGAACAGGTTGGGTCTTCATGTTCTCTTAAGTGAATCAGGATCGGGTAGCAGTGCTAGATCTGGCGTCCAACAATGGTCGAAGAGGTGCTGATTCACAAGACACCATTTCCAATTCTTCGTATTCTCATATTCTTATTGTAAAAAAGGACACCGGACCCGCTTTCCAGCAGGTGCTGCTTCCCACAAATAGATGGAGCCTCCATGGGAGTTAGAAAAAAAAAGAAAAAAAAAAAAAGAAAAAAAAAAAAAAAAAAANAAAAAAAAAAAAAGAAAAAAAAAAAAAGAAAAAAAAAGAAAAGATGCGTCATCCCTTTCAGTAACTTCCAACGGATTCTTATCTGCGACTTCCCGACCCCACCATGGCCAAAAAGCCTGGAGTTGAGGGCATCGTATAAACAAGTGAGGGATCATCTCCGCTTGGCCACACCTTGCTACACATAGCTGATGCTGACTCTTAGTAGCTAGCCATTGTGCTGTCGGGATTGCCAGATGGTAAATTTGCCGCAACAGTCCTGCATATTTCTGATCTGGCAGAGCTGTTAATATAGCACACTGCTCATTCCATCTTCACTGAGTCCATCGGCCAAGGTAAGCATTGGGAAGCCAGTCCCTCTTGGCCCATCTATTCCTTAACTCCTCACAAATGTTGATTGGTTCCATCAGCGAATTGTAGATGTTTTTCGTGGTCACTTCTTGCAGTGGCGTGGCCTTATAGTGCATCCCCTGAGGGCCTGAGGTGACCGTTTCCAATGCCTTGGGTTCCACGTCAGGTCCCGCAACCTGTGTGCTAGCTGGAATGGTCGATATTGTCCCTCTGCATATTTTCCTCCCTCGCAGACTGCCACTGTCTCCACTCCATTCCTTACCAGGGTCAGTCCTCCCTTCCTTCGCGTCCCTACTTCCCGTAGAGCCCCCCCAACCCTTCATATGCTAGTCCGGACGTTACCTTCCATTCAGTGACTTCTAACCTGTCGCCCTGCACAGGGTGCGGCACCCTATATACCCTGTCTGGCCTCAGGTTTCCCTTGATCCTCCCTCACCCACTCCCCTACCGTTATCTGATCTTCTTTCAACAACCGCACCCATAGGGGGGAGATGGCTGCCCTCAGCTCTGTCATCCTCTGCTTCTTCCTCATCCGTCCTCGCAGGGCTTCTTCCAACTGATTGTCTGTGCGCCAATCCTTTCTGCCTTCGTCCCAAAGATGGCCCACCTTGTAAACCTCTCGCTCCGCCCATTTCCAGCCGTATGCTCCTCGTGGTCCCTGCCATGGGAACGGTTCACCTGCTGCGTCGCAGATGAACCTGTTGCCAAAGAGCAGCTGATTAAAAACTGCATCCGCAGTTTCCGGCAACCTACATCTCAGGTTCACTTTTTTCCACACAGCTAGTTTCGTGGTCCAAACCGTGTCCCTCCTAACATAGCCTATCGCTCAACTATCCAGTAAACATAGGTCCCCGAGCTCTCCCGGCATTTGGAGTGCGTAGGCCAGACGGGTTTGGGTAACTTGATCCCAACCCTCATCCTCAGTGCGCAGCAGGGCGCAGATGAGATGATATTTGCCGCCACGGATCCAAACGACCGAAGCCTCCAAATCGCCTTGGTTGGATCAGTTTCATCCATGCGACCCTGGGAATAGAGTCTTCCGCCTTGGCATTGTTGGACCACAAGTGCGTGTGGACTGCCTTTTTTATATATCTAAACGGCCCTTTACCTGGCATGTGCACGGCCCCCTCGTACCACAGTGTGGCCAAGTCCGAGTTCTGTCTTTTTTTTTTTTTTTTTTTTTTATTTAAGGTATTTTTTTTTTTTTTTTTTTCATAGGGCCCAGTGCCGAAGGTTCAAATTATGAGTTTGATTAGAACACTTAACCTCACGCCTCTTCCCATTAGGGCTGGAAGAGCCTCAGCCACTGGTACCCTGGAGACAGGTTCCCTGCATAACACGAATATAGTAAAATCTCGGGGCATTGATTCCTTACCCAGTAAGGAAGAATTAACCCCGCTGTGTGCTGAATCAAACTCTGCCGTACTCGACTCCTCAATTATCCACTACAATCTTCTGCACAGTGAGGAGTAGGGGAGATACAAATAAGGCAAAGAGATTAATAACAGGGCAAGCTACTTCCGAGGCTTTGATGACCAGGGGATTTCCAAAGACACACATGCTCCCTCTTGCGCTGCACGCCTTAAGCCGGGTCACGGCCGACGTGGCGCGCATTGCCATCTGCTTTCCCCCAAAGCTTGGTGTCAAGTTTGCTCCCCAAAACGCCATTCTCTTGTCGGCTGTCACTGTCGGGACATCCCATCCCTCCGGGGGCTCCACCTCTGGTGGAAGGATGGCCATTAGACTGAAAGGATTTGGGGGGTATGTATGATGTTAGGGACAGCAGAATCATACTTGTGCCTCTGGTTTCACCCCGGGCTGACACAGAAATGACCACAGTCCTAGGAAACAACAAACAGCAATCTGTGTGTCATAAGATGTATCAATGGGACGCTGGACCCGGTTTCCAGCAGGTGCCGCTCCCCACCAATAGATGGAGCAGCCCGACAGATACGCCCGATATAGGGTTGCCAGGCCGAACGTACGGAGGCCCCTAAGCTGTCCCCCGAACGTTCGGGCGTTCGGGTCCCCGTACGGGGGCCGAACCTGAAGGGGTTCAGACCCTTTAAAAAAAAAATTTGGCACCTAAATATTATTATTGTTTTCTGAATTGTTTTTTTCTGAGTTCTTTGTGATGTAAGGTATCTCCCTCTGAATTTTGAAGTCATTCTGTTCATCCAAAAAAAAAGGAAAAATCGGCAAAGATGGTGGTGTCAAAACTTGCTTGCCCACTCACTAATTCGTTTTTTCTCTCTTTTCACTTTTTTTTTTTTTTTTTTTTTTTCGGGGCATGAAAAAAATATTAATTTTTCAAACTTTATTTGTAGATTCTCTATTATGTAAGATACGAGATACACATATATAAATTCTCATGGAATTTGTCACAACCAAAAAAAAATGAAAAATCGCCAAAGATGGGGGTGTCAAAAACGTGCTCGCCCACTCAATAATTTCATTCTCCAATTTCTCGTATTATTTTTTATAATTTTCATTATTATTATTTACTTTTAGTATTTGATTTTCATTTCAAATTTGGTAAAGAATTTGGATGTAACGTTGAGGCAAATGTTGTTCAGTTTCTTCTTCTGCATAACATATATTTCTGGAAGATTTTTTTTTTTTTTTTTTTTTTTTTTTGGGTCCGTGTTCGGCCTAACAGCCGAACGCGTCGAGAGGGGGTGCTGAACCCTGTATATATATATATATATCTGTTTGTGACGATATATATATATATATATATTATATATATACTAGGCTACCAGCCGGGCCACTCCGTGCAAGGACCAGGAAAGGTCCCAAAAAAAAAAAAAAAAAAGAACTCCAAAACATCTGGAAAAAAAACTATGTTATGCAGAAAAACAAACTAAACAACGTTTGCCTCAGGGTCACATCGAAATTCTTCACTAAATTTGGAATAAAACATAAAATAACATATATTTTTTGACCCAGCCTGGCAGGTGACCACGGGCCACTCTGGTAGCCTAGTATATATAAATATATATATACAGGGTTGCCGGCGTTCGGGACGGGCCGAACGCCCGAACCCGAACGCCTGAGCGTACGGGAACCCTTGGGGATGCGTTCGGCCGTTCGGGCCGAACGCGGAAAAAAAAAAAAAAAAAAAAAAAAAAAAAAAATGAAGAAAAGATATGTTATGGAGAAAAATGAAATAAACAAAATTTGCCTGAGCATTACATCCAAGTTCCTTACCCAATTTGAAAGAGAAATAAAATACAGAAAATAAAATTAATAATCAAAATAAGAAAAAATAAAAAGAGAAGTAAAATCAGTGAGTGAGCGAGCACATTTTCGACACCGCCATCTTTGGCAATTTTTCATTTTTTTTTTGGCATATCCAAATGCCCTGAAAATCTACAGATATGTACTTAACATAATAAAAAACTCGTTAAAAAAGTTTCAAAAAATAATGAAGTTTTTTAGGCTCCACGTACGTACGGAGGTCCCCGGGCCGACCATATATATTACTTTCAAAAGAAAAAATATTGATAGCTGTTTCTGGAGGACAAGATTCTATTTTTTTATTGAACTTGTTATTACAACTTCGTAACAGAACTGCCCGGTAAACCGTAGGCAGAGAGAACGAAGAGGACAACAAACGAGGGGCTGTGACAAACTGTTTCGTCGGAGTTTCACGGACTCATATATATGAAACTCCGACGAAACAGTTTGTCACAGCCCCTCGTTTGTTGTCCTCTTCTCCCTCTCTGCCTACGGTTTACCGGGCAGTTCTATTTGACGATATATAGGGGTTAGTAATTATTCATGAAACAAACTCTTATAATAAAAGTATAGAGAGAGAGAGAGAGAGAGAGAGAGAGAATTACCATAATTCTTTTTCTTTTACAATGGGAGAAGATATAGGGACAGGAGCACAACCATAGGACCATGCCTCCTTTCAATGATATGCAAAAACTAAACAAGGGGAAGACAAAAATCATGGCGGTTTATCTTTCCATGTTCCAGCGGAAGATTCACTCTCGTTTTGGACATTTTGAGAGTAGTGAAGCGAAGCCCAAGGTCTGACAAGAGAAAAAGTTTGCGACAGCAGAAGACAATCAGTCATCATATGTTCAAGCCAAAAGCGAAAAAAAAAAAAAAAAACAAAGTCATTATTAAAAAAAAAGAAACAAACTGCCAGGTGGCAGAACTAAGGGAAAAACAAAACAGGGATTTTTTTTTATTTTTATTTTTTTACAAACAAGAAAGCCCCATCTATTCAGGGGGGCAACGGTCCAGTTGTTTATCACCGGCAAGCATTGAGTACATGAATAGAGGAGATAGAAAAGGCGGGAAAAGCCTTGCCCTTGGGGTACTAGACACCTGACAAGGGGGGGCTGGTAGGCGTGCCAATCCTTTCAAAGCCTTCCCTTTGTAAGAGGAGTCCACTGCTAGCCGGGAAACACTCACGGTACCCAGACGCATAGAAGAGGACGCTTCTACAATGGGAGGGTGCAAAGGGTAGCGCCCCTATCAGCCACCTTGGCCCGCTGGCCCAGAGGGGCCTCAACCCAAAAAAACAGGTTTGTAATCTAACAGTATCTAGGCTAACCATGACCATGAAGGTGTACTAGGAATGTCACTTCTACTTTTTTCTATTCTTCCTGCGAGAAAAACAGTGTGGGGACTCTCCAAGGTGCTCCTACCTGCCAGAGGGATCCCAGTAACCCAGATTTTCAAAACATGGCCAATTGTATTCCTTCATTTTTTTTAATTCTTTTTTTTTGTCGTA
Source organism: Chara braunii (assembly GCA_003427395.1). Lineage (NCBI taxonomy): Eukaryota > Viridiplantae > Streptophyta > Charophyceae > Charales > Characeae > Chara > Chara braunii. Next base: position 3,253,304 of record BFEA01000027.1, on the reverse strand, counting down.
AGAGAGTGCCCATGGCTTATATTATTCAAACAATACAAAGATAGACACACTCCTCTCCTCATTAGGGCTGGGAGAGCCAGGGCCACTGCTCACAGGCGAGGCATATTTCTCTATATCTTCGCATCCACGAAGAAAGGTGGGAGGGTCGTGAGGTTGATCGGCTTGGTCTATGGGTGCAGTCCGTGTTTGTTTTGTCCAAGAACTCGTTGAAGAAACGTTTCTGCACGAGGGTTTGGCGTGGCCCAAAACCCTTGTACTGGAACTCTGCAACACGCTCTATGGAATCCAGTCGATGCAAGACCGTCTGCTCATTCCAGAACGGACGATACAACAGCAGCAGTTGACGTTGGGCCAGTCTACCCTTCCTAACCAATCCCAAGATCAACTGCTAATGGCCCGTATGGAAGAGCAAGGACCACTCCCTGAGCAACAGGCCCCTCAACACTCCTCCCCATTCCGCCTCAGACATTGTCATATCCTATTGGATGACGATGACCCTGTAGAACTTCAAGAGGCTGATGAGGACGCCCTTGCACTGGAACTGCCAAAGACATTGAAGAACTTGGTTAGACTCCAAGATGATGATAGTGTTCCACTGGCTATGCCGCCAGGAGTGGCCCTCCTTCCGCTGTGAAGAGCAAAAGACGGAGGGCAGTGGCTGCTTGGACTCAGCCCACAGCCAAACCACCCAAGGGAGCCTTACCCAGACCGGACTGCTTGTGGAAGGATAGAGGGGGAATCCATCCACAGCAGTCATCCTTGTCATCTTGCTAATGGAGCAACATGATAGCTCGCGTAAAGCCCATTCAGATTTCACATGGTTCACACATCAGGAGCTCATGAACCTCTCCACCAACAGGTTCAGGACTAACTATGCGTGGACGCTGCGCAAGGTGCTGCTCTTCATGCAGATCCTCCTGGAAGACAATGTCTTGGAGGATTATCACCAGCGGGAGGACCCGCCTTTTGTGCTCCCCGTTAAACATAAGGACTGAACGACTGTCTGGCGGAGACTGGCGCCCAATGCTAAAAATCCCCAGCCAATGAAACACACGACTACACACCAGACTGCAACCGCCCCCTCCACCGCCTGCCTCTCTGATCCACAACCACCAGTAAAAGGACCACACTTCCAACCTCCTCCGCCCGCCCCACAACAACACCCCGTCTTGTTAGGTTCCCCGCAAGGCGCCCCCCAGACGCCCCTGCCTTCCCTGAAACGGTCACTTTCCCCCCAAGTCTTCCCCCGGTTCAGGAAACAACCCCAATGGGTCGCTAGGCTGGCAGAACTGGACTTGGACATCCGCTCATTGAATGTGAATGGGCTTGTCCAGGCATCAACAACAAAAAAAGATGCTATAATGAACATGATCAAATGCTCGGTCTCAGGCCAATGGCCTGATGCAGTGTGTGTACAAGAGACACCCTTACAAGATACGCGACCGCATGCAACTAAGGCATGAGCGGTCTGGCCTTACACGTCATATAATGCACCAGCCACGGACCAGGCGTCGGCGAGAGTCGCAATATGGCTCTCACCTTCATCCATAACTACACCAAACATGTTTGACTACGACAAACAACAAGGCAGGTGTGTGTACCTCAAGGCGGCGTTCCAAGATGAGGAATTTTACCTTGTATGTGTGTATGCCCCCAATGACCCCGCCAGTAGGGTGAACCTCTGGCTCACCCTCCATCAAAGCTTGCCTGACGACGCTCCAATGATAATGGCAGGAGATTTTAATACCACTCTTGACCTGGATATGGATCGCAGATCGCCATCACAGCATCCTAATCCGAGAACCCTGCCACCGTCTCAGGTTCTCCCTGACGATGTCATGCTTCAACAACTCATGGCGGAGAGGCAGTTGGAAGATGCATATAGGTTACTGCACCCTTCCCAAAGGGCATACACATGCTTGTCGGCAAGAGGCCAGCAAGGTGTTCCCAACTCTCGGATTGATCTCACACTAATTTCAAAAGACCCTATAGGTCTTCTCATTGCCACGGACATCACACCCATAATCCCTTGTAAGTATTTTGATCACAGAATGATCACTCTGGGACTGTCCTTCCACGGTCACATAATGAGGGGCCCATGATTTTACAAACTCAATACATCTCTGCTCCCCCTCTCCACTTCCAAGGACATGGTCAACACGTTCCGGCACTACTGGTAGTCATGAAAACCGCAATCAGGGAACATGGTCGCATGGTTTAATGATGGCATTGCTCAACTCGGGGATCGCACCAAGAAAGATTTCATCCAACACGTGAGAGACCGTAAGGCCCTCCTTGAGAAGCTCATGAGTTAGCTCGAAGAGTGGGACGAACGACTCATGGACGACCCCCTGCACCAACCTACCTTTCAAGAGCTTCAAAACGCGAGGGATTATCTCTAAGATTGCATCGACCGCCGAAGTAATCAAACAACACCACACATAAATAACAATGACCAAAACCTTATTTAGGAAAGTAAGAGCAAGAGCGAGGGCAAACACAGTCCCTAGACTTAAACACTCGTTCGAAGCCAACGCCCCAGTCGCCTCCAATGCATATAACATAGTGGAATATGCTTTCAGGTACTATCATAAATTGTTCACATTAGAAACACCCCTCAAACCCCCAAATGAGGTCCTCCTAGCGAGGGAAGAGTTGCTCCAAGCAATTGAGACTCGTTTCACCCTCTCCCAAAAAGTCGGATTGGACAACGCTATAACCCAACAGAAGGTATGGGAAGTCGTACAAGTTATGGAAGATGAATAAACAACGGAGGTGGACTCCTTCCCTGAGGAGTTCGGGGTACAATCTTGGGATCTGCTTTGCAACGACCTATTGGAATGCATTGGAGCGCTGCAAAAGGAAGGCTCATTTGGGGGTATGATGGGATAGGGGGGCACTACCTTCCTCTATAAAAAAAGGGGATAAGGACGAAATCGGAAACTACAAGCCCATTACCCCCCACTCTATTCCCTACAAACTGTTGGCTAAGACACTTACTAGGAGACTGATACCGCTAATGAACCTCTTAATACATCATGACCAGTTTGGCTTTATGCCCAATCGCAACATCCAAGATAATATCCTTTTGGTCAATGAGACTATTAAGTATGCCCATCAACGAAAAGTCCGGACTGCTGGCATCTTCATAGACTTTAAGAAAGCCTACGACCACATCGATTGGGATGTCTTTAACATGTGACTGATCAGGATGAATTTTGGACCAGTGTTAACAAATTGGGTGCAGCTCCCACACAGGCAAGCGTCCACAAATATCACGTTGAATGACGACTTGGCTGCCCCGATCTGCCTTCAGAGGTCGGTTAGATAACAGTACCCCATCGTGCCCCTACTCTTTGTTACAGTCATGGAACCCTTGGCTGCACTTATCAGGGCCCATCCATAGATTTGCAGAATCCTCATCCCGAAGCTGCCGGAACACCTCATTCTGATTACATCGTTGTTTGCAGACGACCTTACGGTGCTTATTAAAGAAGACGACCAAAGTCTTCATCCATTGACACAAGTCATCCAACCATTTTTACTGGAAATAGACATGAAACGTAATTGGGGTTGAAAAACGGAGGGGTGGTGGCTGCACCCACACGACATCGGCCCACCATCAGAGCCACAAGTCGCATGGGCAGCAAAGGACACAACCCTACGTATATTGGGAGTGAGGCTGACGGCGCTCGGCCCCCCGCTAGATCACAGGGATATGCTGGTGGACCTGGCGGTAGGTGTTGGCAACAATTTGGTACAAAACATGTTATTCGTTAAAATATGACATTATATTGTGTCCTCTTTCTAACGAATTCATTTTTGGTTGCGACCAAAGCAACGTAGGCATGCCCATCCTTTCCCCCGAGACAGTTTATTGGATATTTGATGAAATCCGGACTTATTTGGAAGTGCAACCATAGGCAAGCCCATCCACTTGCCAAAAATGTGGAAGTGTGTTGAGATTCATACTTGTTAAACTTTATAAAGGTGATGAGCAAGGTGTCATGATTGAATCTTTCTTGGAAAATATATTTCTTTAGGTCCCTGAGTTGTGCAGACATGCCCATCCTCTTGCCCGAGACGATTATTTGAATGTTTGATAACATTGAGACTTCTTTAAAAGACTTAGTGTAATGATAGGTATGCCCATCCACTTGCTCGATACGCGGAAGTGTGTTGAGATCCATACTTGTTTACAATTGTGATGAGCAAGGTGTCATGATTGTATCCGTGTTGGAAATATTTGCTTTGGTTATTCCTAAGTAGCACAAACATGTCCATCCTCTCGCCCGATATGGTTGTGTGGATGTTTGATGAGATCCGGAATTATTTAGAGTTGTAACGATAGACAAACGCATTCTCTCGCTCAAAACGGTTGTTTGATTAAATGTGTGCTGAAATCCGCACAATGTCATGTTTATAATTATGATGAGCAATATGTCATTATACATTTGTTGGATATATTATAATGTAGTTTGTGTCATCATCCTCAAGTACTGTAACAGTTGAGAGTAACACTCGAAGTACAACTCAAATAGACTTGTTGGATATATTATAATGTAGTTTGTATCACCATCTTCAAGTACTGTAATAGTTAGAGTAGTAGTTGAAATACAACTCCAAGATGTTCACTGTTCATCTTGTAACAACCAGTTGATTTTGACATACATGATCCTTTTCTGCGACGCCAACTGTCATTTACACAAGAACTTAAAGTTTTGCATATTTCTGATCGAATCCGCAATCTAATTGGTCATGCATAAAAGTTTTGGTTACGAACAAAAAGTTGTTGGTTACATGTAATGTAGGCAGTCACAAGACATCTGAATGTACGCACATGCAAGAGACGTTGTCGGTGCAAATGCCCTTACAAGGGTATCCGCCCTGGGTTTTGCAAATGACAAAAAATAAGTTTGGTTTAAGGTTTGAGTACACTGCATGAGTCGCGGTTGTGTATGTTATTTACGTTGACTGAGTGGTTGACTAAGAATAGAGAGTGCCTGGGCGCGCAGACTTAAGGCGCGTGTGATCCTTTTTCTTGTTGATGGTTGAAGAGTCGGTGCAGTTGTCAGGTAAATTTTTAATTATGATTAAACGAGAAATAAAAGGTTGTTTGATGATTGGAATGCTTCAATGCGTCATGTGCATACGTACGGAGGACGACATCGACAACAGTATAGCTTTAAAAATGTTTCAGTAGATCCGCGCGCCGCCTGATACCTCCTTATATAGGTGTCTGCTAGTAAAAGGCTCAACCTTGGGCCTAACACTATCGGTTATAGTGTCAGACTTTCAACAAGGTGATTTAGGGATTGAAGTCAGCGAGCGGCGGAGGTGGGAGCGCCGAAGCGGCGTCAAGGAGCCGTGGGGTCAAGGGCCCAGCGAGGCTATCCCCCATGGTCTTGTTGTCGTGGGCCTGAGGTCCTTTCCTTGCCTTATGGTTATATTTCTATCTCCCGTAAGTATTATTTATTTTATATTATTAATTATTATTGTTATTCATGTATATTACCTTTTGTCGAGTGCGGCACCGAAACCGGGGAGTTCAACGAGCGTGTGAGCCGGTGAGTGATTCACTCATGAGGTGGAAGAAAATGTGAGTGGCGGGGACCCTCCGCAGGTGCATCGTACCCCAACTGCGATTGGCTGCAAGAGAATTGGGTGTGAGCATGACCGTTGAGAACGGGAAGATGGTGGACCATGCCTGGGCGCAGCGGGACGAGGCACAGGGGCGGGATCGCAGCAGCACTGATAATGCGCAACTGTGCGCCTAGAACCCGTTCCACTTCGGTCTCGAAACTCTCACGGGAACCCACCTCGCTTGGGCTCGCGCAGCAGGCTTCACAGCGGGCCCTGCGCTCCCCCACTCGTGATGGCGTCGAAGTTGCCACGACGACCGAGCATAGGTCGCACGTTTCAGCGCCATCCTGTTTAGGGCGATCTGATTCGGCCCCTTAACGGATTTCGACTTCGGTGACCATCGTCCTACTAACTGTTTAGGTTAGTGCGCAGCCTGACGCCGACCAGGTGCAAAGGCACCAAGGAGAAGGCTCGCAGTGATACAGACATGCTGCTTGGCCTATCGGACTTTGGGTGTAGGGGTAGAAGACTGGCGAAGCAGCCACGGGCGCGGGGGCTTACCCAATAGCAGGTGTGTTGCCCGTCTTATCTACAGAGGGTGGTATGAGCGCAGGCAAAAGGAGGGTACTAGTCTGTTGGTAGGTGAATCTTCCTGCTTTCTGTGGGAAAATTAATTTCGATTTCACCCCTCCAATCGGCGGGGAGCGGCCTGAGCTAGCCACGAAGTTAGGGAATTACCTGTTGAGTGAGAAAAGCGGCCGCAAAGGGCCTGCCTGTCGGATTAGTGCGCAACTCATCCCATCGGTGGAGGTTGCGTTGAGGCAGGCGAAATCAGGGACTTACCTGACGGTCGGTGTGTTGCTTGATTCAGTCGGAGGAAGTAGTGCAACGCGGGCGCGAGGTCAGAAACTTACTCGTTTGATCGGTGTGTTGCTCATCCTATCGATGGAAGTAGCGTGAGGCGAGCCGTTGGGTCGGAGCGTAGTTGGCATCAATCGAAGTGGTGAAAGAAGGAGAGACACCGAATGGATCTGGAAACAGTTTTGCGCAAGATGCATTCGAACGAGAGGGATGGGAAAAGTCAGGAGCTATGGAGGGAGAGAATGGCAACAGTCGGATCTCCGTCATTTCTAAGTCGACTTTGGCGAAATAAAAGTTGAGTCGAAGGTTTTCAAGGAGGGCGAATCAGGTTATGGGGTTCAAAGGTTGCAAAACCATTTCTTTTCCTACCCGTATCCGACCCGGCCCAAGCCTTGATGCATATCTAGTCGGACCCACGTAGACACAATTTTCTTGACCCAGACTCAGCCCACCCACGCTATTTTATTTTTTTTTATTCCCGTACCCAGCCCACCCAGGACGATTTAAAAATTGTCTACCCATACCCAGCCACACCCAGGCCAAATTTTCGTTCATCCGCATCCAACCGCACCCGAACCCAATATCTATCCACCCGTGCCCAGCCATACCTGTGCCAAAAATTTTCCACCCAGGCTTAGTTTTTATCTTTATTTTAAACTTAGGCCTTTGCATATAATAGCAATTTTGTCAAAACGGACATATTTTATTTTTTGAACGAAATTGAAAACAAAAAATTGGCCCGAGTTAGGTCGATATTTTCAGCTCCTGAGGGTACGGCGTTCTGAAAACGCCCTACCCCCTTGATGCAAGCTAAGTCCAGATGCATCCAGGGGGGTACGGCGTTTTCATAACGTCGTACCCCCTGGACTCCAACCAAGTCCAGATACATCCAAGGGGTCCGGCGTTTTAAGGACGCCGAACCCTCAAAAGCTTGAAATTTCCACCTAAATCGCTATAATTTATGAGGTTTCAATTTCGATCAATAAATAAAATATGTCCGTTTTTACGAAATTGTTGTTATATCGGATTCTGTAGCTTCCATCCACAGATCTCCACTTCGAATTTTCATCCACAGGCCTGACCCTAATACTACCTAGGCTTGCCTAATATGCCTACTATGCCTACAAGCCTCGGGTCACCCGCGCGAAACCTCTACCCAGCCGTACCCGGAACCAGGGCAAACTTTTGCCCGGTTGTAACCGTCAAGGCACTGTGTCAACACCCAGCCCCACCCACCCTACAATTTCCTGCCCCCACCATATCCGCCCCTCATATTTTCAAACCCAGCTGCCCCAGTGCGTACTAATCATGCCATACCTGCACCCGTCCACCGTGACAACCGTCGGGTACGGCTAGGTACGGTCGGGTCGGGTCATGGCCACCCAATGTCAACCTCTGATGGGGTTAGTTTGCAATATCCGTAAGGAAGATTCGAGAGATGGCAAGTAGGGGCTACGCATGGATGAGAAAACTAAACACGAGAAGGTAGCGAACGGTCAACGAGAGATGGTGAGCAGTAAGTGGTAAACAACTGCAGGACAACGAGATAGGGAGAGGGAGAGGGGGGGGGGAGTCAACTACGTACCTGGTCGGGTGCGAGCGGAAGTGCGGAGTACGGAGCAATGCATCTTTTCGTGTTTTAGCGGAAGATTCATTATCATTTTTGCATGGAGATCACAGTGCTGCTAGAGATAGTGAGGTTCAAGATATTGATCGCTATACATGATTGGTCATGATCCTAGCTTTGCTCCCCGAAGTCATCATTGAGATTCGAGTCGTGGTTGCCCCTCGCATTTGTTACCTACATCCTGCTGCTGGACTTCATGCAGCCCGGGGCCGCCCTATCATCGCCATTATGCTGATACTGCTCATGCTGCTTCGAGCAAACGCAAGGTGTACCGGTAATCGTTTAGCAGAAGATTCGTTCTCTGTTTTGCACATTTGGTTAGCAGCGAAGTATAACTCAAGGCAGTGGATTTTAACTCACCATTGCATCATGATGTTGTCCCTTGTCAGCATACCCCTTCGTGGCGATAGTGATTGAGCTCGTGATCGAGTTCATAGTCGTGGTCTCTCTCACGACTGGTCGGACAGTTTGGCTCGGCGTGATGTTTTCAAGCCGCCGCGGTGGGGGTATGTAGACAAGGGTACGTGCACAGTGAGACGAGGAGGAAGAGGCGGAAAAAAAGAAGAGACTGTTGGATGAGACTACCATTACTCGCTTTCTAAAGTGGAGGGGCTCCTAGGTTGTCGGAACAACGTTGCTTCAATGAACTCCGGGCACTGCTCTTGCTGTATGTGAGAAGAAACTGGTGTTGTTGGAATACGGTGATGGACTTGACGGACTGTCTTTTTGCTCACAACGTTTGACTGGTTTGCTGACTGTTGTTGTTACAACTGAGTTTGCTCCAACCAGTGTGCAATCCTGTTGGATTGTTGCTGTGCATATGAGTTTTGCAGTGCTTGATTCGAGTCGCTATGGCAAAGCTGCTAGTGCAACCAGTTACCGACGAGACAAATTATAGCCTGCATGCTTGCTTTTAAGCATCAGCTGGTGGAGCTGCTGAAATGTTTGTTAGTATCCAACAACTGCTGTATTTGAAGGCTGCTACCGAGAATCCACTGTAGATTAAGTTTGTTAGCGTTGTTGGGTTATTTCTCGCGCCGCAGCATCGAACCAACTAATGGTACTTGTGTGATTGTCATGATATACTAAGACCGTCTGTTGCTGAATTGCAGCGCACTTTACTGGGTTTGTAGATGAGCTTGTGCAATGCATATTAGTTGTCTCGCTTGTTGTTCCATTGCGGCAAGAGAAAAAACTATGTTGTTTTTAACTCACGGCCGTGTCTTGAGTTGTGGCCACTGCATCTCGGACCACGAGGCTCAGCGGAGTGATTGAGCTCCTTGAAAGAGGGTCATTGCTAAGAATTAGAAGGTCGTCAGGAAGGATTTGACTTGAGTTGACCAAGTTGTTTTGCACTCTGGCTGCCATTGCGGGCCCCTCAGGCATATGAAGGTTGCAAGGCCCTCTCCTAAGAGTCGAGTCAATCCCACTTTTGTATCTCGAGAGTCTGAACCCCCTCATTCTGCCCTTCTTACTCTATGTCTAATCCTGTTCGGAGAGGAAGGCGACAGGCGGGATTGTAACCCTAGGACTGCAACAAAACTCTGTGGGGACTCCGGCCACTGATTGCGGGAGCTCTGCCGGAACTCAGGAGGAGTTCTAGAGGCAGGGAACTGAAAGGTAACCATTGCTCCCTTCTATAAACCTAGTTATAAATCATATCTATATTTCTTACTACAGTTTGACTGAGTATACTCAATGTATCCCATTATTGATTTTGAGTTTGACTTTCAGGACACAACTCGGACTTGAGTAAAGGAATGCGTGAGCAATCTCAGTTTTTCTTTTGTTGTTTGACTGAAAACAGATTGTAAAAAGGGTTTGCATCTGGGGGGAAAGGTGGAAGAAAGGTGGTATTGCTTGCATCTCACTCGGTCAAACAAAGGTTGGGCAAGTCTCCATAAGTTTGGAGGGCCGAGTGCGAGAGTTTGGATGATCTGGTTGCTCTGACTTGCGAGAGTTGTTTGTGATTGACTTTTTAAGGGACCAAGCAGGCTTCCATAAGTTTGGATGGCTTGGTCGTTGTCGGTGCGAATATCCTTACAAAGCTATCCGCCCTGCTTTTTTGCAAACGACAGAAAATAAGTTTGGTTTAAAGTTTAGATATATCGTGCGAGGTGCGGCTGTGTCTGTGATTTTACGTTGGCGGGTTGGTTGACTAGAATAGAAAGTGTGTGGGCGCGCAGTTTTGAGGCGCGCATGATTTTTTTACTGTAGATGATTGAAGAGTCAGCGTGATCGCCGGCCAGATTTTTATTTCTGATTAAGTTAGGATTAAAAAGATTTTATCATCTGATTGAAGTGCTTACCTGCGGGTTGTGCGTACGTACGAGGGACGACATCGACAACCACGTGGTTTTGAGATCGTTTTGGTAGGTATGCGTGTCGCGCAGTATTGGTTTATTTCAGGTGTCCGCCAGAGTTAGACCAGGACTCGGGCCTAGCACTAGCGGTTACAGCGTCGCACTTTCATCGGGGAGATTCAGGGATCGAGTTCGAGCGGCGGCGACGTGGGGATATCAAAGTAGCGAGAAGGGCCCGACGGGGCTATCCCCTTTGGTTTTGTCGTCGGCGACATCGAAATGGTACTAGTGTGTCCCTTCCTCACGTCGTCGTAGTTTGACGATTAAGAGCATCTTAAAACATTGTTATTATTATCGGGCGCCGTTATTATTTTAAATTTATGTTTTGGTTTTTCATAAGTCGGACGTGACGCCGACCACGGGAGGCCGTCACGGCAGTCAAGGACCTTGAGCATTCACCTCTTTCTTGTTGACTTGTGAGTTCTTTGAGCATTCGGGATGCTCGTGGGTTCAACGTGCATGCGAGCCGACGGGTAATTAGCCCACGGACCGGAAGAAATTTGAGTGGCGGGACCCTTTTTGCGCGAGCGCCATTCGTTCCCCGCAGTCGCGGTGGAGGGGGTTATATGTGAGCATGCTCGCGGGATCCTCGTCCGCTTCGGTCTTCCAAGTTCTTATTTGAATATTTGTTATTACTACCAAGAGCTGCACTAGGACCCGCATCATCTAGTTCACGGGTCAGGCCACGCAATGGGTCTGCGCCCTCCGGCTCATTGGAGAGGCGGAGATATGGAGGTTGGGCTGAGGACTAACATTGCAGCACCACCTGTTCGGACCCAACAGTTAAGTTTTTGCATACCCTGCAGGGCATTCGGTAGGAACCAAGTGGAAAGAGGCAGTGATGCTGCCGGGCTAGCGTTCGTTGGACTAGGCTATAGGAGCAGGGGGTATCGGAGCGTCTGGTAGCTGGTTCCCTCCGCCATGGGATGGACGGAGCTGATGTGCCGCTTATCAGTCATTGCGAGGTCCGCTATCGATCGGAGCTGCGCTATCCAAAAGAGTGAGAGGGACTACAGCGGGTCAGAGCAGGCAACGAAAGAGGAGGACGCTACAGCAGGAAGACAGGCAGTAGGAGGAGCTCGAAGACAGTCAGGGGAGAGGCGAAAACGGGAATGAATCGGGACGGCAAGCTACGCTAGGTGTATTCGGAGCAAGGGACGGAAGGCTGATCGAACTGCCTAAGGCAGGTCTCCCCTAAAGTTCCCCGTAGGCGGGCTACAAAGACTGCGGAGACTGCTGCACTGAGGCGCAGACGGATCGAAGGTGAGAAACGGGAAGGCAACCAAAGCAGGGGCGAACTTGGGCGTTAGCTCGGACCAGATGCATTCGATACGGGGAGACAACAAGGGCGATGGTGGAGGGAGGAGCCCGACGCGGTCGAGAAGGCATAGCGATCTCGATTCTGAACGGAAACGAGAAAGAAAACATGTGATCCCGGGGTTTTGGCCCCCGACGAATCAGATGGTAGTGTTAGTTTTAGAGATTTGGAGTAGATAAGAGAAGTAGTGCGAGGTGAGATGAAAAGAGCGAAGATAGTGGGAGTGAAAGATCAAGTAACTCACTTGTTTCTTAGTGAGAACAGGCAAGTAGAGGTTTGTTTTGGAGGTTGTTTGGAGTGGAAAACGAGATTCCGAGGTTAGTTCGGTCGTAAAGTGGGTAGAATAGGGGAGAGAGGAAGAAGGAGATTCGCGGGGATATCGTGAATAGTGTCGGGAGAGGAGAAGACGAGAGTGAAAAACGTGTGTCTTGCCCGTTCCTCAACGAAATCGGGCAAGGAAAGATTCCAAACGGGGGTTCTGCAACATTGCGAGTCCAGTGGCGCGGTTAGATTCGGCGATGAGGGCGCCGTTTAGGTGTTGTGGGACTTAGGGACTGTGCCAGCCCCCGTCAGGTTAAGAAGGTCGAAATTGACAATGTATCATTGCATACTATAGAGGGAGATTCATTCCCACTCCATACAGTGTGAACAGCATGAGCACCCAAGCCATGCAAGAGAAAGTGAAGTTAGATTAAGAGGTCAGTATGTGGTGCTAAGTTCTAACCACTCGGAGAAAAGGAATTGCGCGCTGCAGAGAGAGCCAAGCGCGGAGCGGCTACGACCGTGGAAGTAATAATGAATCTTCCCATTTTTTGGCGGAAGAATTCATTCTCATTTTTTTCTACATTTTCTTTCTGTGTGTGTTGGAACGGGCACGACATCGAGGAAGGTGCGTGGGCGTATGAGAGACAAAGAAAGAGGAGGGAGAAAACTCATCGGCGTCGTGCAACTTTATGCAGGAAGCTTCAGATGAATCCTGCCGTGTCCTAGTGGGAGATTCATCCCGACTCTACTTATCCTACCGATCAGAGTGCCTTGAAGGGGGTTACGGGATCGGAGGTTCGCCTGTCGGCCAATACGTAACTCATCAAAGGGGTGTGAATCCGGCGGCGAGACCGGGGATCGACCTACTGATAGGCTCATTGCCCGTCCCGCTACACGACAAGAGCAAGGGAGGGGCCTCGGGTCAGAAACTCTGTGGCAAGTCTTGGTTCACAATGGCGCCTCTGTTTGGCCAGGCCACTGTTTCCTAAGTTGCTATCTATCAAGTTACTGCTAATGCGACCGTGCGAACACGTGAGCTGCCGCCTGCTGCACTCTGTTGTGTTTTGACTGTGCGTGTTGTACGTTAGCTGCACGTAGGTGTTGCTCCCTCTAACGGGAGCTCGGATTGAATGAAAAACTTTGTGATTGAGAGGGTCGCCGACAACTAACTGAGGGGAAGCAGTAAACCGTGGGAGTGGTAGTTGTAGCCTGTAGACGGTAGTCTGTAGTCTGGAGGAAAGGTCGAATACAGTTGGAAGGTCACTGCCACGATTGCAGGGGAGACGGGAGGCGCAACTAAACTTACTTACAAACTATGAGCCGTTTACCCTTTTTGAGCGGTGAGAACAACGAACCAACCAAGGAGGCCGCTGAATTTCCACTTGGTCGATGCGATGCTCTCATGTCGAGCGGAGTAGCGTGGGTCCAGTTGCAGTACGGACTGTTGTCGGGGCTTAGCAAAGGCACTGGCCAACACCCGCGCGAGCTCCGTCTCCTACGTGACCTGCATGATAACATTGTGTCTTACTGATGAGGGGAACTATGTTTTCTTTGAGCCCGCAGTCTGCAGTCTGAGGTCGAGACCAATGAAGTTGGGCTATGAAGCTCTGCGGAAAGGCTGAGATCCTTGAAAGGCAAGTGTCTACTACTGCGGACGGGAGTGTCACCTAGGTGTCTACAGTTGATGGTTAATTGAAGCTTTGACTGGGTTGCTGTTGCGTTCAGGCTGCCATTGTGGAGCCTTCAGGCGAGTCAAGGAACCAAGGCCCTCTCGTCGCGAGTGTGAGAGCACCCTTCTGGTATCTAAGCGACTCAAAACTTTCTTCTTCTGCCGTTCTTACTCTAAGTCTAGTCCAGTTCTGAGAGAAAGGCGGCAGGCGGGATTGCAGCCCGTAGGACCGCAGCAAGACTCTATGGGGAGTCAGCCCACCGATTGCGGGAGCTCTATCGGAACTCAGGAGGAGTTCTGGAGGAAGGGAATTAAAAGGTAATCATTGCTTTCCCTTTATAAACCCTGTTATAACCCCTATCTGTATCCCTTGCTTTGTTTTGATTGAGTATACTGTGTGCATCCCTACTTTGACTTTTCAATTTAACTTTCATGACACAAACCGAACTAAGTAAAGGAATGTATGTGCAATGTCAGTTTCAGTTTTATTGTTTAATTGAAAGCAGACTGTGGGATTGCATCTGGGGAAGGATGGGAGGAAGACAGTATTGCTTGAGTTTGACTGGGTCTATCAAAGGTTGGGCAAGTCTCCATAAGTTTGGGGAGGCTCAGTGCTATGTTTATTTTGAATTGTCTGGAGAACCAGACATGTTTTATAAGTTAAGGTGGTCTGGTTGCTCTGATTTGTGAGGGCTGAATGTGAATGACTTTCAGGGACCAAGCATGTTCCATGAGTTTGGGTGGCTTGGTCGCCTTGTTTACTTTGGGTTTCTTTCAGTTTCGTTAGTTTCTGAACGAGGAGTTTTGAGCATGTTCCATAAGTTTGGATGACTCGGTCTTTTCCTGCTTTGGTTTGAAGAGAAAATGAATCAGGTTGAGGACCAAAACATGTTACATAAGTTTGGGTGGTTTTGGTCCAATCCCACGCGCATGCTGGAACCAGAAGGTTATAACTTGGTTATACCTTACTACTATTCTATCTATGAACAGGCTAGTCAAACAGGGTTCCATAAGTTTGGGTGGTCTGACTATAGCTTATCACCAACAGACGAGAATACTGATTAAGAATAAACTTGTGGTACGAAGGGACAGACTCAATCTTGAGCTAAAGATGATCAGTTCGGTTATATGCTACCTCAAAAGACTAAATGCAGATAATTATATAAAACTCGGATACTTAAACAGTTCAGGACGACTAGGGTGACGTAGTCATCTGCCCAAAGAAGAGAAAAGTTGTTGTGCCCTATGTTTGTGTATATTCAATGGTTGAGCTAGACATGTTCCATAAGTTTGGGTGGTCTAGCTTTATGCCTTATGTAAGTTGGGTATAAAGGGATAAATCATTGAAATATTATGAACTATTGTTTGTTAAGGTTAAGTTGGGGATTGTGAAAGTACTTATCTTTGTGATTTGACCTTGCATGTGACTGAGCGCGACTACGACTTAGTCCGAGTTTCAGTTGTTAGGTAGTTGCTTTAGTTGCTCGCCACGTGCTAGAGTCATAAAAGTTAGTTTCAATTCCTGCATTTTATGAGCTAAGTTTTTTTTACTTTGGTAAATTTTTGCATTTTTTGGGATCTTTTATTATACTTTGGCTTGTATAAATCTTGGTAAGCCACTTTCTCTACGGGAAGAACTGCCGAAATTTCTACAAAACCAAGGAGTTAGTCAAATTTTGTCTTTTTCAGGGTCCAACTTTTCTGACTTTTTGGCTTAGTAAAAATATGAGAAACCTCATTTTTTAAAGGGAGTGCTGCCTAATTTTTTATTAATTCAGGGAGTCAGACAAAATTAGACCTTGAGAAGTCAAAGTCATTTTTTTTGAACTTAGCGTTGTATAAATATTGGAATAGCACTTTCTCTACCGGAAGAGCTGCCAAAATTTCTGCAAATCTAAGGAGTTGAGGGGTTGAGGGTCCCGCGGAACTGTCCCCCTTGGCTTTTTGCTGGGGGTTCCGACTGCTGGCCCGCGAGGCAGGGCCAAGGACCAGGAGTCGGTGGTTCCCCTCCCTTGTCGGCTTCATTTTTTAATTTTTACTTTTTATTTTTATTTTTTGAGTTTTACCTAAGGCTTTATTTGTTTATTTTTCTTATTTCCTATTCCATTCTGGGATGCAGTCCGGCGTCGGCCTGCGGGACCGGTCGGGAAGCCCAGCAGCCTAGTTCCGTGGATACAGCCACGAACTGTTGGGATAGCACTACCGTGGTGCTGTCCTTTGAGATATCCGTTATAATTGGAACGATAGAGAAGACTAACATGGCCCCTGCGCAAGGACGACATGTATAAAGTCGGGAAGTGCCCCTACATTTTTTTTTTGTATGTTGTTATGACTGCGTGCGATGATTTTCTTCATCCTCGCGCCCATTGACTGAGTTTCGACGGTAGCATTGCGGAGAGGGAAGGTTGGCACAAGGAGTAAGGAGGTAGCAACGGGGGAGATAGGTGGGGAAAAGGACGAGTGAAACGAAGTTCAGGGAACTTATTATATGAAGCTTGTGATTTTTTAGCTAATGCAGCTAGTAATAAGAAATATTTTTTATTAGTAGAAACAAAATTTCAAACTTCTAACTTAATAAATCAGAAGCACTTAAATCTAGATGTCATTATGTAAATCAAAGATGGCTAGGTGGTATGTTAACTAATTGGATGGCGATAGAAACTCGAATTCAACGACTTAAGAATCTAGAGACACAAGAAAAGTTAGGTGYTTTTCATAATTTACCTAAAAAAGATGCAACAAATCTAAAAAGGCAATTAAATCAAGAAATTTTACTTTTTTCCCATGAATCATACAAATGTTGATAAATTTGTGTATCAATTGTTGTACCTTGCAATTTTTTAAAATCAAAAGCTCAAAGAGGGAGACTTGTGAGATTTTTCGGTCAGTAAAACGATGAGGACCCCTAAAAGAGGCCACTTGATAAGACCACTTAGATTGTCAAGTACTGGACGTCTTCAATGAGTATATAATCTATGTTATAATAAAAAATATATCTTGTTCATTTCTTTGCTATTTGCCTTAACTTTATTTATTCAATTTAATAAAATAAAATAAAATTAATTTAATTTTAACTTGATAATTAAAGCCACCTATTCTACGTGCTTTTATTGTAATTTTAGGAGTTGCTCGTACTACAGTTTATCGAAGTATTAAAGATGGATTTTTCTTTCTTTTATGCTTAATTTATTTGATTGCGTTGTATAAAATACGAGAAGCTAAGGATTTTTTTTCATTTTTTAAGATTCGGTTAACCATCATGTTAACTAAACGACTTCTGTAAATAGAATCGGGCTTAGGAGACGTAAATCTCAGAGATATTTCTATGAAATATTTATATATGATTCGTATATATTGATTCTATGCATATTTGATTTTCTTGTAAGTTAATTAAATTTCACTAAATGAGTTTATGATCTATATAAAATAAAAAAATAAAAAATTTTGTAAAGTAAAAAATTTTGATATATATCATATAGGATAGGAGGCCAGACCCACTTATGTCATTAGTAGACTAGTTTGAAGAAAAATAAAAATAAAAATTACTTACTACACCTAAACCTAAAGTGTTATCCTATTTATTCGGAATTCTCATAAATGCTAATGTTTTCTTCTTTTTTTTACCTTCATAAAATTTTCAGATAGCTTCGAATTGTGATATTTGTGATGTATAAATAGATTGATTAGATCTAGAGAGAGATTAATTTATTGGATTCATAGATTCTTTTGTTATGTCTACTAAAAAATATATCATTTGAATCTATCATATACTCTTTATCCTCCTATCTGAAATTTCTATGTTGGAAAGATGTATATAAGATGACAAAAAACAAAAAAAAAAGATCTATCAAGTATTCATATTGTAATCAATATATAAAATATAAAATATGAATGTATCAAATATAAATATGTCAAATATAAATATGTCAAATATAAATATGTCGAATATAAATATAAAAATATACTGTAAAATTTTAGAATACAATCATACAATAGACAGTATTTATGTATTGTAAATTGTCTACAAACAAGCGTGAATGTCATTCATACAGAACAGAAGGCAGATGGGCGACTTCTTTTCCACATTGATTTGATTCATTAGTGGATATAAGATTATAATAGATGAATTAACGAGATGAATTAGTATTGATAGAAATTCATTTCATTATTTATTGATTATCCTATTGAATACTAGAATACATTTTATTGAATTATAAATTAATATATTTGAGAAGTGAGTATTGATAATAAATAAAAATCATGTTGTTTACATTTTACTTAATTTCTCTTTCTTTCTATATAGAAAAAAAAATATTAAGAAGAAGAATAGTCTATTCTTTTTCTATCGTATATAACTATATCGCTTATTACCTATAATTACTTATATTATATTTGTAATCCAAAATAACAAAAAAAAATTCATTTACGTATTCTTACTAATATTGATTAAATAGCTTATGAGAATATTGGTTTTATTCCTAGATCTATTACTCGAACTTTGTATCGATTCAAAACTGAATTGACTGGTAAAACAGCTTTAATTCTATTTCGAGAATTTCGCTTTGCCAAATATCAAGCTTTAGCTTTTATTCAATATGGATTTTTTTGCTCCTACTGCCTTGGATAGTTACTCTTCTTTTTAGATTTTTTTTATAGAGCATTCAATAAACATTTAGTGCAATAAAAGTTGAATAACCTACTGCCTTGGATAGTTACTCTTCTTTTTAGATTTTTTTTTTTAGAGCATTCAATAAACATTTAGTGCAATAAAAGTTCTATTCAACTTTTTAATGCGCCGCAAAAAAAAATAGCTTTGTTATGAGAAATCTAAACTTATCTGATCTGCTGTAACTTTTTTGATTTGACACTTATGACAACAATTCAACAATGGCACGAAGTGCAACCATCTAAACTCTATAAGCAACTTGTCAGAAATTGATCTTAGATTTCTGGCATTATATTATAATGGACTCTTTCTTGAACCTTTGATAACGAAAAACGTCCACTGGGAGTATCATGCTTCCAGGACAGAATCATACAAGAAATTCTTAGAATGATCTTCGAACCTATTTATGAACCCCGCTTTTCCACTTATTCACATAGTTGATAAAGCACGCAATAGATTATTTTGTTATGCAATTTTTTTTAATGCAAAAAATCGATTGAAATTTGATCCGACTTCAACTTTAATAGGTTTTGTTTGTCAAAAAGAGAGTTATGTTCGCTTCGCGCCTGGTCGTTACTTTTACTTCATTTTTTTGCAATCTTTATTATCTAGTCGAGCAAAAACTCATACAGTGATTAGGCCGTTGAAAGTAACTTTAGTTTATCTAAGTGTTTCTTTGATTGCATAAGAAATATGCCCGGATCAAGGCAAGGAGGATGTTCGGCCTCGTATCAACTCGGGAAACTGAGTTCCGCGGGAGGTGAGGTGACTCCACCTCTCGCTCCGCCAGATTCGGCCGCCTTGCTAGCGGGCCTCCTACACATCTGGGGAGGATGTGAATGTCGCAAGTTCTCAGTACACCTACGAGGACTATGCTGTCCACTTGGTCCCACCGTTGGACGAACCGTTGGACGAACCGTTGGACGTGCAACAATCTACCGCATGCACGGTTTCACCACCATCGACAACCGATTCGGCATTTTCGCCGCCATCTATCACAGGGGATTCAACGTCATGGTCAAGACTTGAAGAACTCGACCCGTTGACGTTTGCGGACTGCCAATGGATGCCCCTTCCCCGGTCCGGTCGATTGCCGAAACCGCATTGCAACGTGCTCATGGCACAGCTGCGGGATTACTTGCACACTGCAATACCAACTCCGTTGATGGACGCCGGAGTAGAGGTATTCGACCTTCACAATTACATTGCGAAGGCCGCGAGTTCAAGACACAACGGTACGACGACATGGACGCACCATTGTTATATGTACGCATTCAGATCGGAGAGGCGACCTGCAACGCTTTGATCGATTGCGGAGTATCTCGCAACTACATGAGCCAGGACTTTATGGTACGCCCGACCTTGGCCCACGCGTCCGGAGGAAGTCCCAGCCTACGCAAGTCACGTTGGCAGACAGTCACACGCACAAGTCAATCGATCGGTGCATAGATGACGTCCCCGTGTACTTTGCCCCGCATGCAAGCGAGGCGGTGTCCTTTGATATCTTGGACACCAAATTCGACACGATCTTGGGCATGTCATGGCTGCGAAGCGAGGATCACCCGGTGAACTTCTACCCCCGCACCGTTCACGTTCGTGATCGGAACGGAGTACTAGTCTCATGCACGGTGGCTCCTCCTCACCCTTCGATCAGCTGCCACGTGGTGTCCTCCGCAAGCATGCGAGCTTCCATCATCAGAGACGACATCGAGGAGATGGGGGTGTGTTTTCTCCACGCCCTCCAGCCCCATGACGCTTCATCGACGGACTCATCTTCGGACCCACGCATCACCGAGCTTATCGACGCCTACGACAACGTGTTCGAAGGCCCGCACGGAGTAGTCCCGAATCGGCCCATCCGCCACGAGATCATCCTCGAGGACGGGGTTGTACGTCCGCACGGTTGCATCTACCGAATGGGCGAGGAAGAGTTAAGTGTGCTACGGGCACAACTTGACGACCTTCAGGAGAAAGGCTGGATTCGGCCTAGCTCATCGCCATACGGTGCTCCCGTTCTCTTCGTCCGGAAGAAGAACAAGGATTTTCAATTGTGCATCGATTATCGCAAGCTCAACGAGCAAACGACCAGAAACGTCGGCCCTCTTCCACGCATCGACGACCTTCTCGAACGACTGGGCGGCGCCAAGTTCTTTTCCAAGCTTGACCTCAAGTCGGGATATCACCAACTCGAGATTCGGCAGGGGGACTGCTATAAGACCGCGTTTAAGACGCGATATGAGCATTTCGAATGGCTGGTTATGCCATTTGGCCTTGCGAATGCCGCAACCACTTTCCAAGCGGCTATGACAACGGAGTTCCGACACATGCTGGATCGATTTGTACTTATCTACCTCGACGACATCCTGGTGTACAGCCGAAGTTTGGACAAGCATGTGGAACACCTGTGCACCGTTTTGGAGCGGCTACGACAAGCCAAGCACAAAGCCAACCGCGACAAATGCGAATTCGTGTGGCAGGAGCTGGAGTACTTGGGACATTATGTGACGCCGCAAGGCATCCGTCCGCTTGCGGACAAGATCAAGGCCCTCCGCGTATGGCCCGAGCCCACCAACACCACGGACGTTCGTTCATTCATGGGGTTGGCGGGCAACTATCAACGATTCATCACCGGGTACTCAAGGATTGTTGCACCTATGACGAGATTGCAATCGCCAAAAGTGTCATTCGTATTCAATGACGACGCACGTCAGTCATTCCAAGCACTTAAGACGGCCATGCTCATGGCACCCGTCCTTAGTATCTATGACCCCACCCTGCCTATGAGAGTGACAGCTGACGCTTCCGGCTATGGCATTGGGGCAGTCTTGGAACTACGACGGCGACGACTGACACCCTGTGGAGTATTTCAGCCACAAAGTGTCTCCCATCAATTCGCTTGATGATACAAGGAAGAAGGAGCTGCTCGCGTTCGTGATGGTTCTCAAGCGATGACGACACTTCCTCCTTGGGCGTCGTAGGTTCACATGGGTCACGGACAACAACCCATTGACCTACTACAAGACGCAGGATACGGTGAGCAGCACGATCGGGCGATGGATGTACTTCATCGACCAATTTGACTTCACACCGAAACACCTCCCCTGCCTCTCTAATCGCGCAGCAGATGCACTTTCGCGAAGACCTGGTCTTTGCACTACGACACATCATGCCTTCGCATTCGACGAGGAACTCCAACGACACTTCATCCGGGGTTATGAGTCTGATCCGGACTTCGCCACATTGTACGCGCAGCTATCTTCGGATCACCCGCCGGCCAGCCACTATCGCATTGCCGACGGGTACTTGCTCCTCCACTCAAGAGGCAAGGGCTTACTATGTGTCCCACGAGATCGTCGTCTTTGGACTCGCCTTCTCGGCGAGTATCATGATCCGCGACTCGCCGGCCATTTCGGAGTCAACCGCACCATTGCACGACTTCGACAACGATTCGGATGGCCCGACCTCATTACCGATGTCACTCGGTATTGCGACTCTTGCGAAGTTTGCCGACGAAGTAAGCCCCGCAATCGCAACCCCTACGGCGAGTTGCGGTCGATGCCTATCCCAAGGGAACCCGGCATCTCCATTGCCATGGATGTCACCGGACCATTTCCCCACGATCGCCTCAGGCTCGACGACATCCTCACGGTGGTGGACCGTTTGAGTACGTATGCGCGTTTTCTCCCTTGCAAGTACTACTCCACGGCTCCCGAGTTGTCACGCCTCTTGCACACCGGCTGGATTTGTGGCCACGGTGTACCGCAAGACATAGTCAGCAACCGCGACACTCACTTCATGTCGACATTTTGGACTGCTCTCATGCAGGAGTCCGACACGAAGATGAAACCAAGTTCGGCTCGACATCCACAGACGGACGGGCAAACGGAGCGGGCACATCAAACCACTCAAATGATGCTTCGTACGCTCATCCGTCCGGACCAGAAAGATTGGGTTGACCGCCTCCCCGACATCGAGTTCGCCTACAACACTTCGGTGCACCCGGCGATCGGCGTGACTCCATTCGAGTTGCACCACGGTGGACGGAAAGACCGTATCTTCGCCGACCTTCTCCTCCCACGACCAGCCGACATCGACGCCACTTGCTCTCCTGCTTCCGTCCGGAAGTACAGGGAATTGCTCAAGCCCACGCGAATATGCAAAAGGCTCAAGTCCGCATGCAGCAGCAAGCCAACAAGCGTTGCGTGCCATGTCCCATCCGCGCCGGTGATCTGGTTTGCGTCTCCGCGGAATAGTTTGCACTGGAATAGGATGTTTCACGCAAACTGCTTCCCAAGTGGTTTGGACCATGGCCCGTAACATCAGCCGCGAGCGATGAGCCCGATGGCCCTTCATTTGTGATCAACATCCCCCCGCATCTGATGGTCCATCCAGTCTTTCACGCCTCGAAGCTGACAACATATACACCAGCTAAGAGCGACGACTTCCCGGGCTGACGATCGCACGACCCTCCATCTATGGATGGTCATCAGGAAGTTGACCGCGTCATCACTGATCGCAAGTACCTCGACTGTACAAAGTTACATTCAAAGCATGCGATCCCGACGACACTCGGTGGATTTCAGGAACAGATTTGAAAGCATCCGCACTGCTGATCTACGCTCACTACGAGCGACAAAGGTTAGCTCAGGGAACTTCATGACCTGCTCCTCCCACCCGGACTGTGGTCCCTCCCTCAGAAAGACAGCTTCGCCCTCGCAAGTAAGCTCGGTCTTTCAAGCAGGGCGGGGGGTGGCATACTGCGTAGCCACACGGGCCTGCAAGGCCCGTCCCACATTCTCAGCTTAAAAGCCTAAAAATAAGGGCTTACAGGCCCCATGTCGTTTCAGCCTTAAAACTGAAAACGAGGGCCTGCAGGCCCTATTTCGTTTTCAGCCTAAAACAGGGTTTTTCAGCCCTGAGGCTTTCAGCCTGAAACGGAGGGTCACTTTCGGGCCCTCATAAGATCGACCTGCCCTAACACTTTCGGGCCCTCATAAGATCGACCTGCCCTCATAAGATCGACCTGCACAAAACCAGGGTTTCGGGAACAGACTATTTTTGGCCTATTCCCACGACAGCCTCAAGCAGGAGCTGCAGAGGCAACCTCTGACTCCCTTTGGCATTGGCAAGAGCAGCCTCCTGGACTGCCTCGCCCTGCAGTCAGGAGGCAGGCCGAGTAGTACATAGAGAGTTCCCATGCACTTCACGGGTAGGTAGTTGGACAGAAGGCAGGAGACAGTCTTCAGGATTCGGCAGCAGCACTCAGGAGGAGCGCTGCAGGAGTAGCTTAGCGCTAGTAGTAGTCTTCAGCGTTAAGCGCTAGTAGCACTAGGAGTAGTCTTCAGCGCTGGGCGCTAGTAGGTGGTAGTAGTCGTGTTTGAGAGAGATGGCTGGCGGAGGCCAGTGAGACTTACCTGTGGCGCCATAGCTCCAGCTCCATCTTCGAGGTACCTGCATCAAGGCGCCAACTTCACAGGTTAGTAC
>BFEA01000027.1:3180596-3197951 GCA_003427395.1 Chara braunii | reverse complement strand
TCTCTCTCTCTCTCTCTCTCTCTGTGTGTGTGTGTGTGTGTGTATGTGTGTGTGTGTGTGTGTGTCCTTGTTCGTGTATGTGTATTTTGCAAAGATCCCCTAATTCTCACCGCATTCCAACCACAAACCATCCCTAAAACAAAAAAAAAGGTATAGAGATTGGCAACAGATGAGAAGATGCGAGGTCGCCCACGTTTGTGTGGTTGAGCGGCTAGTGCCCACACACCCGTCTGCCGCAGGAGCGACACACGTGAATAAATATATTATACTCTGTAGGAGTCAAGGGCATAAGGCCAAGCACTGGCACTAATACTATTCATCTCAAACGACTCACTCATGTCACCCTCGTCTCCATCACTCCATGGCTAGACAACCTCCCTTTCACTTTGCTGTCTGGCCCCCAGAGTGTATAGACCCCAATACAAAAATTGGTTACACAGCAACACAAAAGGCCCTCTGTGTCGGCCCATGTCCATGTGCCATGTTCACAAAGTCAAGCCATAAGGCCGCGGCAGACAGTGGTGGAAGGCAGCAAGAGGTACAGATACCTCGCTCGAAAATGCCATCGCGTCACCGATACGTACAGATACCCAAACAACTCACAAAAGCCTTTTTACTCATCTCATGACATTCTACCCATGTAAAAGGCCTCCATGAGTGACAGCCAGGAAGTCCAGCTGCAAGTAGGGGCAGGTTAATGGTAGCCATGAGGTGAGACCGGCTATGATGGCAGTGCACAAACGATGGCAACCAGCAATCCAGCCAGTCCAAAGACAAACAAAAACCACCTCTCAGATGTGACACTGCAAGCAGTACCGAATTGCAATTGCAACCGTAAGGACTCTTACTCTTACTTTCCCAACTAAAATTAGAGCAGCTGAGTTCCCATACGTTTGCTCCCGCTTAGATTTTGTGGACCCCACCCACGACCAATACCACACCCAACCAAGGTATCCCTCACTCGCTGCGCACGAGTACATACGTGTGGAGGGGAACATACCACGCATCATCAGCAGGGTACGCGTCTGTATCGCAGATGGCTGGCTGAGAACCGTCCTGTTTCTTCTGCTTATGGCATTCATTAGTTGTTGGCTTCTGCCAGATCGCAAAGTCCCCCTCCAGTTTGTACAGCGTAAAGCACAAACTCTTCATCGTATCCTTTAGCTTCTCAAGATCCTGTCGTTGTTCTTCCTCCGTGGTTTCCCACCCTCTCCACCTTTGTTGGTAATTCACAGGAGGCCCAGAAAGGACCCAGAATCCTCCAGGCCGAAGGATGCGCGCAATCTCCGTCAAATACAGCCCACCTACACATTCAGCCACATAYGATCCAGGAAATAACGCRGSTGGTWTAGTTACCCCAATGCCATGAACTTCCATAGCGAAGGCCCTGMACGACRCAACTGAGAATGCMGTATATAGAACACGAAATGRCTGCAAACAGTCCCCATGAATACGCAAATCACAGCGGAATTCGCATGCAAATAATACTAACACACCAGCCTACACAAAAATTCATGGAAAATGAACAGCTTTGTGATCGACAGACACAACCAGAATTCACCACGATTCTCTACTCGGTTCTCTTTCCTTCGCATGACAGCAGCCAGCCAAAACGAAAACAAGCAAAAACGCTGCGCTGGCGTTCTGGCACATCGTGGGGCGCAAGGGGAATCCACCTCGTACAAACGAGGCTCGGATGTGCTGCTAGTTTAAGATACCGTCTAGTTCATCCTGATTTGAACTGAGGGCATTGTTTCAACGGTTCATGGGTATACCAACTGAGTTAGGCCCTGCTCCACTAGATTCCACACACAGAAACAAAACACAAGAAAAAAAGTAGACAAAAACGGAATCAAAACGAACAGGCAGGCCACCATGGTAAGGCCTACCTGCCTGTCCATTTGTCATACACTACCACTTCATATTCGCCAACTCACTGTACCGGTAAAAAACACCCTGTATAGGAAGGTGACGAGGGGGCATGCCAAGAATTTCAATGACGAATCGGCCATGAGCTCTGGGCACCTGGTCGACTAATTCTCATCCTACAGCCTACACAAAAATTCATGGTCAATGAGCAGCTTTGTAATATCGACAGACACAGAACCAGAGTTCACCCCGACTCTGACTCTCTCCTCTGTTTGCTTTCCTTCGAATGACAGCCGCCTCAAGGTCACAAAGGGGCATGCCGAGCATTTCAATGATAAATCCACCATGAAGTCTGGAGACCTGGCGCCAATAATTATGTTCCTGCGCGAGAGCAAATAGACAGCGACAGTACTGCGTGATGAGATGCAGGAACGAGGATGATCACCGCATTTTCTACACATGCTAGACAAGAATGAACGGAGAACACCCACCATTGGCTGACCACGGGATAAGGCATCTGCTGCAGTGTGCCATATCGAAAGCTCTGCTCGGGTATGGCAGCCTTTGAGTGGCTATTACGCCGAGCATAGCTGGAATACCCCGCTCAAGAGCAAACTGGATCTGTGCCTCATGGTTATCTTTTGGTGCAAAAGACAAAGGAAGCACACCCCTGTGCAGCAAATCCCCACCCCAGCTGGCGACCTGCAAGCAGCGAAAAAAACATTCAGGCGAATCCGAGAAGGTCATCAGGGTCGTCAACGGTTGGCAAACAATCAATAATCGATCACAAAGAAGGATCGCAAAAGCTGAGAGAATTTGTCAGTCCCACGTGACGAGAGGGTGATACACAGAGAGAGAGTGAGAAATACGGCTCGAGGAGCAGCCAGGGAGGGAGAGAAGCTTAGGCCTATGTGTGTGTGTGAGAGAGAGGGAGAGAGACAGAGGGCTGTTGTTCGGGGGGGGGGAACGACCAAAGCTTAGCTGTCTACAAAATAGTCCACTGCAGTTCGACAAAATACAAGCACAATATCGTGCAGGACTTCTTTTTCCCCATTTTAAACCAAACCATTTCTTTTCATTCTGGTGCAGGAATTTTAGGTAGAACGGTAGAACCACATGAAGTACAAATGATTTTTTGACGAAAGAAGGAAAAGATACAATCAATGGACAAGGGGAAATCAAAGCACAGCACTCCGTAGATGGGGATTCATCCCAAAGTACACATCTTCTAGTTCGCGAACGGACAAAATACACACTTGAAACCTGTGTAGCATGGCATTCGTGTTCACATGCGCCCTCTCTCTCTCTCTCTCTCTCTCTCTCNTCTCTCTCTCTCTCTCTCTCTCTCTCTCTCTCTCTCTCTCTCTCTCTCTCTCTCTCTCTCTCTCTCTCTGTGTCTGTCTGTGTGTGTGTGTGTGTCTCTATCTCAAAGCCCACCCCGCCCAGCGCACCACGTTGTTCGCCTCCTAGGCGCCCCCCCCGACCCCTCCACACCTGCCCCTCCCCCACCCACATACGAACATGTTCGCCCCCTGTTCGGGCGAACAGGCGTGTTCGCACATTCGTAAAGCCGGCTAACAACATGTTCGCCATGCTACGCAGCTTGAAACTCCGACATTTTGCCGGAGTAGCAACCTGTATACTACCAGAAAAAGGGAAAAACAGGGTGGCCAGGAGTGCGATGGGGAAAGCAGGTTTTCTACTTGCTTACCCCACAACCAGTATCCAGAGCAGTTCTGATCGTGCCATCCTTCAGAGGAGGCAAGACCTCCTGCAAGTTGTCCACATATACTCCAACACCATGCGGAAACATGGTCCCACCTCCTGGGAAGATAAACTTGTCATCCTTCCTTTCTACCCAATGCTGGTTTGACTTCTGCTTGTCGATCCAGTCATAGGGAACGTTGCTGCTTTGCAGAAAATCGGAGCATCAACAAGAAGCAGCCACGACCACAACGCACGGAATTAGCGGATTGACCATGTTGCATTACACCTGAGGTAAACACCAAATTGCCCCTGGTCAAGGCCACAAACACCTAAACGTTTAAAAATGGTTGATATCAGGAGAACGAAGGGACAGACATCACAGCCTCGTTCACCTTTATACGCAACCGAGGGCCGATCGCACATCATCAACCAAAGTGCAAACATTACGAGTTTCAGCAAGCCAGCAAACTCCCTTCATCCTCCGTCCTTGCCGTTTTTGTTATCTACCCCCTTCTTGAGCGCCCGTGTCACCACCGAAACCAGGACAACCAGCCCTTTTATAACATTGATTGAACATTGCCTGGTTAGCCACAGTCGACAACCTACACATACGCTACCACGCACACACACACGCAC
The DNA here is from genome assembly GCA_003427395.1 of Chara braunii. Classification (NCBI taxonomy): domain Eukaryota; kingdom Viridiplantae; phylum Streptophyta; class Charophyceae; order Charales; family Characeae; genus Chara; species Chara braunii. Next base: position 3,193,739 of record BFEA01000027.1, on the reverse strand, counting down.
ACACACACACACTGAAACACACCCTTTCTGGAAGGCGGCACTACCTCACCGCAGCGTGTCAGGAGATGCCATGAATGCATAGATTCATGTGCTCAGCTGGTTTACTTTGACACCGGCATCACAACCGTGCAGTCTTCTGTTCCCCCATCCAACCTATTTGCCTACGGTAAAGGATTAAAAAAAAAACAAAAAAGACATCTACCAATTCACCCCCCAATCCATCCATTCAGTCGTCCACTCATCCACCTCGCTTCCACTCACTTGATGTCCCACCCACCTGCACTATGCATCCGTCAATCCACCCAAGCACACATCCATCCCCCACAGCTACACCTCCTAGATCAAGCAGTCGTTTCGAAGACACAGTGAAAAACAAAAAGGATAACGAGGCAGTGGAGGAGTAGCCGCCTGATGGAAGAACGGCGAGGCTACAGGCAAACGCTTACTAACCTGTACCAGGTCGTGTTAAGGCTCTCTGGCCATCTGATTGGGTCCTTGTAATCCGGGGGGGGGGGCACTAAACACTGCAATCGGTCCTGCTTGGGGGGGCAATGCCTCTCCCTCGCCGCATATCCCTTAGTATTTCCAGCATGCTTTGACCATCTCTGTGGACAGGAAGCGCCCACCACCGCACCCAACAGTATGCCACATGACAACACAACACAAGGTATGGAAAACAATCACCACCGTCCGCGTAAGAGACCTGCATAACTAGAAAAACGAAGATAATCACCACCATCCGAGTAAAAGAACCCAGTATAACAAGTACATTACAGTGAGACTCACGACTTCCCATCATCAGCAAGCAATCAAACAAGACAGTCAAGTAAGACACCTTGCCCGCACAAGGCTCTCACAGGTTTCGGAATTCCACTGCAGCCGTCAGTGCACCTGAACACCTTCCGGATCCTATTGCCTATCATGCACCTGGCCATCTCGCCATTTAGGTTCATTCCCGCATACTAGGCTGCAGTAGACAATTTTACAACTTCAAAGAGACGGGTCCAGTCAATTCATCCACAAAATACATGACAATCGATATCCAATGATAGACTCCTCGAAAGAGAGAGAGGGAGGGAGAGGGAGGGAGAGGGAGGGAGAGGGAGGGAGAGGGAGGGAGGACAGACGGGCAGAGAGACATAAACACAGACAAAAACACAGACAGAGACAGAGACAGAGACAAAAGGATAATGTTCGCATCATTGTTTGACAAAAAACAGTAGATAATGTTTGCATTTCGTTGCGTCGTGTAAAGGGGAGGAAGGGTAGGATCCCCATTGGATTGCACGATTTGGACGAGTTGATTTGTGTGCGTGCATATGTGCACGCATCTATTTTAAACAGCCATCATCACAGAAACTAGTATTCCAATCAGATGCATAAAGATCATAATACAGTAATTGAAACATTCCCACGCACGTTCAAATGATTGTCCCATCTTCGGCAAGGCGGCCGTTTCACTGCTGCAATTTTGAGTGATGCAAAGCTACCGGTACTTATATTTCAGCGCAAGATCCCTCCCTACACACCCATCCGCATTTCAAAACACTTGGCACCCTATGTTCTGCCTGTTCTCGTAGTGATCCTCATTTGTTGTGTGTCTGTGTGCACGTGCATGCCTACTGTCACGTTCCACAAATGCAAATCCGCCACCTCAACCACCAAAAAGCATGAGTTCGACATACCTCACCGCACCACTGTGGATGTATGCATCTTCTTTTGTGTGTGCGTGTGCGTGTGCGTGTGCGTGTGCGTGTGCGTGTGCGTGCGTGTGTGAGTGTGTGTGTGTGTGTGTGTGTGTGTGTGTGTTGTCATGCTGCTACACAACTCCACAAAAAAGCATGACTGCGACTGACTGTTCCGTCGCACTTTTGCCGACTAGTCATGACGTTTTGTGTGTCTGCGTGTGCATGTGTGTGTACATGTTTTTCGGTTGCTGAGCATAACCCTACAAGAAAAGGGTGTGTCTGGGAGGGTGTGGGTGAGTGCGTTGATGGGTGGGCTATATGCCCTGTCTTGGGGGAAGGAACAAGTATCCTGGGCTGACTTCTGTAAACTTGGTATCTGAGAAATACAATCGCTTAAAAAAAATAAAAAAATAAAAAAAAGGGACAAAAGCACCAAAAGAAACGACAACAACAACAACATCACCGGCTGACTCCTGTAAAGTAGGTCTCTGAGAGATCTAATCGGTTTTAAAAATAAAAAAAAACGGCGGGCGAAAGCACCAAAAAAAAAAAACAAAAAGGATACATAAGAGGGGGGGGGGGGGGGGGGAAGAAAGGCGAACATTGCAGACTTACTGAAGGATCCGTGCATGGTGTGAAATCCTGGTACTCCCTTGTGCAAGGCTTAAAAGCTATGGGCTGATTCATAGCGAGCGTATGTGGGCGAGGGGCAACATTAGGTTCCCTGAGACCGCAGTAGAAMGAGCCGAGAAAAAAACAAATCGTGCAGGCACCACCAATGGAAATAGCAAGTGGAAGAAGCCGCTTGTTCTTCTCAGYAAGCCGCTCAAACGGCGATTGCCGCCTCATCTTCGCTCTCAATCTTAGCCCTCCTCTTGTTTGCTCAGTCCTCTAGCTGACACAGTTCTTCACGCAACTATACCATAAATGACCCCCCGGCTCTGCATCAGAATTTTCACAAAGACAACCAGAGTTTTGGATGATATTTCATGCAAATCACGAAATTCATGGAATATGAGAAATGGCACTTGGATTCTTGTACAACAAATCAAGCAATGGATAAGGTGAGGATAAACAAAAACAAGTTATAAAACTCAACAACTAAGGCCAGTGCGGCTACGCACGCACAAATAAGAAAAATAAAAATCATATCAATCAGATATACCGGGTCTAATGTATATTCTCTCTCTCTCTCTCTCTCTCTCTCTCTCTCTCTCTCTCTCTCTCTCTCTCTCTCTGTGTGTGACACACACACACACACACACACACACACACACACACACACACACACACAGAGGCTACAGCAAAAGTCAGCTTGACAGATAGCATCGGAGAAAGTGGTGCTTTCAGTCATGCAAATGTCGAAATTCAACTCACGCAACTTGTTATACTCCTCCCTCCTCTCTCCACAGTCCCATGCCACATGGCAGTGTGGCACACAATTTCTTTTCTTGACCTTGTGATTCTTGTGATCGCCCTATTCCCTCCTCCTCTCTCCTGCTGCCGTGGCGTGCGATTTCCTCTTCTTGTTCCCGTCCTTGTCATCCTCTTCCCTCACACTATTCCTCCTCCATCGTCCTCGTCTCCCCTTGTCCTCATCCCTCCTCCTCCTTATTCTCCTCGTCTCCCCTTGTCCTCCTCTCTCCTTCCTGCTCCTTCCTCCTTCGTACTTTCTCCTCCCGTCGTGTTGTCACCTGGCACACTCCTCGTCTTCCCTCATCCTCCTTCCTCCTTCCACACGTTCCTCATCGTACCTCCTTCCTCCACTCTACCCCCGTTGTGCGCCACGTGGCATATACCAGCAAACCATTTTATTTTCATCTTGTTCTGGTCCTCGTCATCCTCTTTCCTCCTCGTCTCCCCCCGTCCTCCTCCTTCCTCCTCCTTCCTCCATCCTCCTGCCCACTCCCTCCTTCAATCGCCTGCCACGTGGCACACTGACACGTGATTCTTTTTTTCTCCTTCTCATCCTCATCATCCTCTCCCCCTCATTCCGCCTCGTCTCCCCTCATCGTCCTCCCTCCTTCCCCCGACTTCCTCCTCTTTCCTCCTCCTCCTCCCTCCTCCAAGTTCCTCCTATTCCTGCTCCGCCTTCCTCCTCCGTCGGATGCCACGTGGTACACCGGCACCTGATTACGATTTTTTTGTCTTGTTCTCGAACGCGTCATTCTCCTCCCTCCGCCTCCTCTTCCTTCCTCCTCATCTATCCCCCCTCGTCCTCCTCCCTCCTACTCCTTCCTCCAACTTCCTCCTCCTCCTTCCTCCCTCCTTCCTCCTCTCTCCTCCCGTCACGTTCAACGTGCAATACCGACCGGCAATATTTTTTGACAGTTTTCAAATTCGTCCACGTTATCCTCCTCCCTCGCCATCCTCCTCTTCCTTCTTTCTCCTCGTTTCCCCCGCGTCCTCCTTCCTGCTCTCTCCTCTTGTTGCGTGCCACCTGCCACACCAGCACGCGATTTGTACTTTACTTTGTTATCGACTTTTCATTCTCCTCCTTCCTCCGCCTTCCTCCTCCTTCCTCCTCCTTCCTCCTCCTTCCTCCTCATCTCCGCCCGTCCTCCCCCTTCCTCCTTCCTCGTCCTCCAGCACCCTTCCTCCTCTCCTGTGGGGACCACTTGGCAAACCCGCGCGTGATTTTTTTTCATCTTGTACTCGTCCTCTTGTCCCTACTCCGTCCTCCTCCTCCCCCCTCCCCCTCCTTCCTCCTTCCCCTTCTCCTTTCTCCTCTTTGCTCCTCCTTCCTCCCCTCTCCTCCCGTCACGTCCCACATGGCCAACCATTACACAATTTTTTTCCTTCCATCTTGTTCTTCTTGTCCTCGTCATCCTCTTCCTCCCTCCTCCTCTTCCTTCCTCCTCATCTCCCTTCGTCCTCCTCTTCTCCTGTCACGTACCACACGGCAAACCCGCACGCGATTCTTTGTCCTCTTGTTCTCATCCTCCTCATCCTCCTCCCTCATTCCCCTTCCTTTTCGACTCTGCCCGTCCTCCTCCCTCCATTCTCCTCCTTCGTCCTCCGCCTTCCCCCTCCCTCCTCTTTCCTCCTCCTTCCTCCCCTCTCCTCCTGTGGCGTCCCAGGTGGCACAACATCGCATGGTTTCTTTACGTTCCATCTTCCCCTTATCCTCGTCACTATCTTCCCTCCTCCTCTCCCTCATTTCCCCCCGTCCTACTCCCTCCTCCTTCCTCCTCCTCCCTCCTCCCGTCGCGTGCCAGGGGCGACACCGGCACGCAATTTTTTTTCCAACTTTCTCTCATCCTCGTCCTCCTCGTCATCCTCATCGCTCCTCCTTCCTCCTCCTTCCTCCTCCTCTCTTCTCCTGTCACGTGCCACGAGGCACATCGGCACACTATTTTGTTCTTGGCCTCTTCCTCGTCGTCGTCCTCCCTCCTAGCCTCCCCCTTCCCTCCTATCCTGCTTCCTCCTTCCCCCTTCCTCCTCCTCCTAGTCCGCCTCCTTCCTCCATCCTCCCTCCTCCTACGTCCTCCTTCGCACTTCCTGTCTAGTTATAAAGAAGGTTTTGAGGAAGACGGAAACGGAGCAAGAAGGAACAACAGAAATTGTCGATCGTTCAAGCAGCGAATATGAGCAGCCGAACGCATCACATGGTTCCCGTTTCGTTTACGAAAAGAGAGACTGGCAAAGAAAAAAACTTTACCCGCCCCCACCTTGCTCTCGTCCTCGTCGTCCTCCTCCCGCTCCTTCCCCCTCCTCTATTCTCCTGTCGCGCGCCACGTGGCACATCGGAACGCTATTTTTTTGCTTGTTCTCTTCCTCGTCGTCCTCCTCCTCCCTCCTCCTTGTCTCCCCCTGCCCTCCTCCCTCTGCTTCCACATTCCTCCTTCCTCCTCCTCCGTCCTCTTTCCTCCCTTCCTCCTCCTACGTCCTTCTCCGCACTTATTGCCTAGTCGAGTTATAAAGAACGTTTTAAGAAAGACCAAAAAAAAATTGACAGCAAAGCGTGTCGATACTTCAAGTTGAAAAGGAAGCAAATGACAACAACAAAATTTGTCGTTCATTCAAGCAGCGAGTATGAGCAGTCAAACGAATAACGTGGTTTTCCGATTCGTTTGCGGAAAGGGAGACTGGCCAAAAAAACTTTATTCACCCCCSCCCCCGCCCCCGCCCCCCCCCCAGCGGCGATCCCCATTCCCTATGGAATGCAACCATCCCCCTCTCCTCTCCCAATCCGATCTTGCCTGCCTTGATCCCATCGGCCATGACCTGCCTCCATCCGATCCTCTCCCATCGGCCGTGTCCTGCTACCATCTGATCACCTAGACGGAAAATTCGACACAGTCATACATTCAGACCCTCTCTGGACATAATCCTCACACTAAGACCTTTTCTACTGAGCTCAGGAGCTCATTCATTACAGGCGGATGCATCCAAGTCAGGCCATTGATTGCACTCAGATACACTTAGTGCAAGTAAACCCTTACAGTGTTTCTCCCGCCAAAAAGACACAGCCACGAGTTGCAATGCACACACTCATCTCGCCCGTACCAACTTGCCAAAAACTTACGTACGATGATCTCCCAGCGATGGAACTCACACCAACCAACTTAAACCACTGCTACTTGTCCGCTCTCACTTCTTCTTGTGCGCATCGTGTCCGTCTGCGTGTCCCCTCATCTTCCGGAGTGACAAAATCCATCTCCTCACGATTCGCTTCGCACGCAGACCAAACCATGGAGGCCAAAAAGGAAAACCGAAAACGGGCCGATACTGGGCTATGACGCACCAGTACCAAAAAGAGCGAAAACGGGCCCATACCCGGCCGACGGACCAAAATCGACCAATCTGCCGCCCTTTTGCGGCCGCTGGTCGGCGGTGCACCAAGGCCCATCATTTTTATTTTTTATATTTTTATTATTTTTATTTTTTGAAGGCCCATCATGACACGGAGTGGCAGTTCGCGTTTTCTTTTTCTTTTACGTACGGGGTGAGATAGTCCCCCGGGCCAAGTCCCACTAGCAGCGTTGAGCTACCTCAACGCCTGAATCTGGACGTGTTTGTGCAGATGTGCAGTTCAGGAAACTCAACACCATTTCTGCACATCTGTGCAAAAGCGTCCAGATTCAGGGGTTGAGGTACCTCAACACCGCTAGTGGGACTTGGCCCCCGTTTTTTTCTTTTACAGGACCCACTAGCGTCGGGGGGCTAATGTCGTGTGACACCCTTTTGGCATTTTTTTTTTTTTTAAACGGCGAAGGCCTTGAGGTATTATCATCGGACCACCCAGCCCAAGTAAATTCAATATTGCGTCTAATCTGACATCGGGTGGCCTTTTCAGCCCAGGGTGGCCTTTATTTATTGCCTTCAGGGAACCCCCAATGGGGGGATGGACACCGGCCAGGGGACAGCCGGTAGCAGAGGGACCGAACATCATCTGAGTGGCCAGTCCCTGTGCCACCCCGATTACCCCTCCTCCCGCTATGAACATCAGCAGAGACTGCTTTTTAATGCCAATTGGGGGGACCAACGGGCTATCTCTAGGTGGCGGGCGCCAATGCCCAGGAAGGTACATGAGGCCAATGGGGATTGAACCCAAGACCTCCTGAATACCACTTGCGTGCCTTACCCACTGAGCTAGGCCGCTGGATCCCTTCTGGCATTTGCAAAATGGTTGGGAAATTTGTCTGGCGCTCCTGTATTTTCCATTAATTTGCGTCGTGCCCCTCCGACATCCGATTTACCCTGTCGCACCCCTCTGACAAGCAGTGAAATTTCCCATACAACCCTGGTGTCGTTTGGGCCTCGTATGTTTTCGTGCCCCTATCGGTACCCACATCAAATTTGCGTCATGCCCCTACCGGATAGCCGTAGGGTAAATTTCCGATATGCCCCTACTGGTACCAACCATCTTTTCAGTGTGCCCCTGTCGTCGTTGGAGGCACTCAGGGGAATTTCCAACCGGCATGGGAGCGAGCTACCGGGGCATGACAGAAATTTGTGACTGTCCCCATGTTTATGCCACGCCCTTGCTTGTGTGCAACGACACCAGGACACTCTGGCTGGGTAATTTCACGCGCCTTGTGGCCTCCCTACGATGCACATTATCTTCGTGGATACTCTCTCTCTCTCTCTCTCTCTCTCTCTCTCTCTCTCTCTCTCTCTCTCTCTCTCTCTCTCNCTCTCTCTCTCTCTCTCTCTCTCTCTCTCTCTCTCTCTCTCTCTCTCTCTCTCTCTCTCTCTCTCTCTCTCTCTCTTTGTTCCCTTCTTACCAGTGAGTGGCACGCGTGAATTTCTTGTTGTTGAACATCCCTTTCCTATTGATTCAGGGCCTCGCATCACCATGTGAAGTGCTATAGCAACATGACAGCAGCAGCATGATAGTAGGGTCGTAGCTTCATGGAATGGCAACCAGATAGTCTCCCTCTGGAAAACATTGAACACCTTGTTGTTCAAAACATTAATTTTCCTGAATGTATCTGACTGGAATCATTTGTGAAGATACAATTGAAAGATTTGTAGTACGAGTGTGATGTGGATGGCTCTAACCCGATACTTGGTAAGTTGCTTAGCTAGCTTTCTATCAATGTTTGGGATTGCATCTCACTCATTGATACAGGCCAAACATTTCATGCTTTCATACGTGCCTTGGACAGGATCCACATACAGACCCGCATGAAATTGAATCGGTGCTGCCACAGCATTGGCAGGCATGACAGTTTAATGCGTTAACTGCTGGTGTTAGAGAGATTTTGGACACCCTTTTTCATGCTACAATCTTTCCCCGACATACAACATGATTTTGCATTCCACTCGCAGTTAACGACCACCTGAAATTTCCGAATGAAAGATTTTGAAGTGGTCTGAAACCGTTGAAATGGCCTGAAGACACTTGATGTCATTTCAGAAGTTTCGGGCGGTTTGGAGGACAAGTTTTATGTTTTTTTCTTCTTTTTTTTCTGCCTGTTTTTTCAGTTACTTAAGGTTATTTCAGGAATTTCAGGAGGGGACCTGAAACCGCCGTAATGACCTGAAGTGGTTGAATTTTCTGAAAGGGGTTTCAGGTACCCCCATCCAAATGGTTGGACGGGGGTACTTGAAACCCCTTTCAGAAGCTTTAGCCACTTCAGGTCATTTCAGGAGCTTCAAGTGGGAACATGAAGCAGCTGAAAGTGACCTATAAATAGTTTCTGTTGTGAACCATCTCTCTTGCATTCGGTACATTATCGACGCAGGTTACCATGTCGGGGACTGTATGGAGTAAAAAGTGAGATTTTTTTTTGCATGACATCATGAAGCAAAATCTCTCGATCACTCAGATCGAGGTTTCTAGGTGGCCGTATGCAGTGATACAACGTGTATGAAAACAGGTAAACGTTAGTAAAAAGTTAAAAGTCTTCGGTCGCGAGGGCCGAAGGATTGGAAGAGAACAAGAAAACAGTCGTGCGGGATGCGGTGACCATGATCTAAATCAGTCAAAGGCTCAAGCGGTAAGGCAAAAATAAATTAAAACGAGTTCGGCGGTGTCGGACCGACCAGTATGGGGAAGTCGGCAGGTAACGTCGCCGTAAAATCTAAAGACAAATGAAAAATTAATATAACCCTAGCCATGCAGCCGGGCCAGCGAAGAGAAACACACTATCTACTATGATTGGGAACGACAACAAGTACCTTTGTCTTTACTCGTATGTCACTAGAAAGGTAGAGACTCCAACTCCTCCTTCCGTATGTCGAGAAGAAGCCACCTCTCGCGAACGACTCAAGCAATCGGTGCCTTCGTCCCTTTGCAGAAGGAGACACCGTTGCAAGTTCTGATATCGCCCGTGTAGGGCCGAAACTCAGAATACTTGACCTAATATCCGCTTATCTACCGCTACTGGGCCTCTAAAGATGCCAACTTTTGTCTTCCTTTGCTCAGCCTTGAGTACCCAACACATCTACGCCTACTTAGTGTGGTACAAACCTACCTGCTACTTGAGTATCGCAGACCTCTTTCCCCCCCACTTGAATGTTTTCCCCGTTGCAACCCTCGATGTCACGGTTACAGGTAAGTACCGACCCTTCGGGTCTTCCGGTGATCTAAGTACCCTTGTGGGTCACACACACACATTCAACCCGACAAGCATTCAGACAGGAGTGCGGACCAACAAGAGTGCGCACACACAAATTAGAAAAGGGTTCGGGCCACTAGGTGGACTGAGCCCCACTACTTTAGATATGACGAAACAACTTTTTCTTCACCCGAAGTTAGAGCTAGCTCAATAGGTTTTGTGGCAGACTATCAAGCCGAAGACACAGGGATCGAATCTGCCCCGACCCTTGAGCTAGTTTTTTTTTCTACTATAAGGGAGCTGCGTTTTAAACCCGACTTCAAGCGATGGGGGCTTGAACCCGTGACCTTGAGTTCGAGATTGGTTACGGTTAGGCCCCGTTGTGACAGTTGGCACAACGACGTAGTTAGTAGTTAGATTCTTTTCCGTTTTTTTCTTTTAGTTTTTTTTTGTTATTAGTTAGATTCGTTTTGTTTTTTTTTCATTTTTTTTTTTTCGTTTTTTTTTCAAGTCTCTTGGTTAGTCTTTCGTAGCTTCACTTTCGTGAATTTGCCTCCGGGTTCAAGGCAACTTCAGCGAAAGGAAATACCGACCACGAAGAGATCTCGGTCGTGCTGGATCTGCCTACATCACGAAGATCTTTCTCGCAGAGGACACTGCGAGGTCGAATAGGGAACGTGCGAGGGATGTGCCCGCATAGGTTGGATGAGCGGATGTGCAATGGGAGTAAGTAGGCACAGGGAGCTAGCACTCGCGAGTGAGGAGTAAGAGGGCACGAGCGCTAAAGAGAGGGGTACAGGCGGAGGTGGAACGCACGGAGGAAAAAAAAGTGGTCATGAGTAAAGAAGGGGAGCGCAGGACAGATGCGGACTCGTGAGTGAAGAAGGGAGGCACGCAAGGAAGAAGAAGAAGAAGAAGAAGAAGAAGAAGATGATGATAATGATGATCAAGAAGAAAAAAAAAAGGAAGGGAGAAGAGGAAAAGGGCGACGTGCCTAAGGCACAAAGAGGAAGGAGAGGTTGCACATACTAAGGGAAGGAGAATGAACACAGAGATGAACGACCGCATGCACGGTGAGAAAGGCGACTGCGGTAAGGAAGACGAGGCGAGCGTCGAGCTAAAACGATGACGAATGCGAATGCATACTTGGGCGAACAAAGATGATGAACATACTGGAGGAGAGACTCGACGAACACACGAAGGAGGGAAGGTGGTTGTGCTGAAAAAGGCATGCGAGAGGAAGAAGAAGAAGAAGAAGAAGAAGAAGAAGAAGAAGAAGAAGAAGAAAAAAAAAACAAGGAGGAGGGAGAGAGAAGATGAGCGGGCGACGCTCGGCTTCAAAAAACCCTCATCCGTGGGTTCGGGGAGAGTTGTTGCGACTTTCTTGTGGTGTTGTATTCGTCTCCGCACTCACAACGAATAGTTCCGTTCGATATGGGAGGTCGCAACTTGTGAGGAGACTCTGCGCGAGAGAAGGTTAGCAACAATCGTATTTTTCATCACCACTTCAAGACACCCTTCACCACTTCAGGATGCAGCCTGCCTAAACAGGTGGTTTTCAGGGTCTTCAGACCTTTCACCACTTCAGGACACCCTTTACCACTTTCAGGATGCAGCCTGCCTAAACAGGTGGTTTTCAGGGTCTTCGGACCTTTCACTACTTCAGGACCATTCAAGATTTTCAGACTGCCCAAAACTCTCACTTCACCACTTCAGGATGCAGCCTGCTTAAACAGGTGGTTTTCAGGGTCTTCGGACCTTTCACCACTTCACGACCATTCGGGATTTTCAGACTGCCCAAAACTCTTTCTTCTGAATTTTCATTTCTTAATTTTCAGCTACCCGTTAACCGCTTTTGCTTTGCGCTCGTTGTCCGAGTGGCAGCGTGGAACAACTTGAATGCACCGACCACCAGGTAAGTCTCTCAACCCCGCGGCTGCCCGCACACTACTTCTATCGATAAAATGAGAGAAATCGAATGAATCTTCCACTAAAACGTGAAAGTATCCACCGCCACGTGTACGTATATGTGTGTGTGAGTGTGTGTATATATGCTTGTTTGTGTGTGTGTGTGTGTGTGTGTGTGTGTGTGTGTGTGTGTGTGTGTGTGTGTGTGTGTGTGTGTGTGTGTGAATGTACCTTGCCACAAACTCAAGCTACTTTCATCGAACTGGATGTGCAGGAATCGAATGAATCTGCAACTAGAATAGGAAAATATCCACTGACACACTTGTTTGTTGAATCGTGTGTGTGTGAGAGAGAGAGAGAGAGAGAGAGAGAGAGAGAGAGAGAGAGAGAGAGAGAGAGAGAGAGTTCCTCACTGAACTTACCTATGAGCATTATCTTCCCGCAATAAGTACGATCCCTTGCCATTATTGAACCCGACCAGAAACGTAGTCTGTGTACACCCCTTATCGCCGCTATTATCATTATTATTATTATTATTATTGTTATTTTTAATCATAATAGTATTATATTATTACTATTATTATTTATAATGAGGGTAACATGTGCGCTAAGGAGTGAGCATGAAGAACGACATCAAGATGAACGACCCGAACTCGTAGAGCGAGCATGGGTGGAATGCAGCGAAAGGATGCTGAGAGCGAGGAAAAAGGGTGTGCTTAGGAGAATGGGAAAAAGCGCACGAGGAGAGAGAGAGGGATGCTAAAAGAAAAAGGAGAAGAAGAAGAGGTAGGAGAAAGGTGAAGGGAAGAGAGAAAGAGGTAGAGGAAGAGGATTCTCACCTGGCCATACCCGTTACTTACCATATGTAAGGGTGAAGGCTTGCAGGGGGTGTCAAACGCTATTGACAGGCGACGAAGGCTACATAAGAAGAGAGAGTTTTGCATCGATAGGATGAGCAACGCAGTGGTCGACAGATAAGTCTCTCCAAACTAGCAGGTGACCTCGTGGTGCTTCTCTTGACGAGAAGGGGGAAATCGACTGAATATCCCGATAGAACATGAAAATATATATTGTCGCACTGTGTGTGTGTGTATATGTGTATGTGTATATATTTGTGTGTGTGTGTGTGTATGTATGCGCGCGCGCGTGTGTGTGTGTGTGTGTGTGTGTGTGTGTGTGTGTGTGTGTGTATGTGTGTGTGTGTGTATGCGTATGGGTGTGAGCAAGTGTGTGTGTATAAGAGAGAGAGACTAATAGGAAGAAAGAGCGAAAGAGAGTAAGTTTACGAAAAAGGTAGACAACTTACCTGGATACAACACGATTGCGTGAAGAAATCGAAGGGTTTAGCCTCCTGATGAGTAGGTGAAACTCCGACGAACTCGTTTGTCACAACCCCTCGTTTCTTGTCCTCCTCTCATTCTCTGCCTACGGTTTACCAAACAGCTCTGTTTGAAAAGAGAGAGAGAGAGAGAGAGAGAGAGAGAGAGAGAGAGAGAGAGAGAGAGAGAGAGAGAGAGAGAGAGAGAGAGAGAGAGAGA
>BFEA01000027.1:3153629-3170467 GCA_003427395.1 Chara braunii | reverse complement strand
GAGATGGAGATGGAGGAAGAAGGGGGAGCGAGATGGCACAGCGCAACTCCCACGCCAGACTTCAACGCACGTACTTTAAAGTGTGCGAATGTAGAATGAATCGGAAAACAAACAACAGCTAGGGTATACCCCAGCGGACTGACGGGACTGCACTGGACTACCGACTGAGGTACCGGCCTGGATTGGACTGGCCTGAATACAACACAGGCCTGTGAGAACAGACCACGGGGCTGGTTTCACAAGCCAACCAGAGGTCCGCTACAGAAAACTCATTGAGGAAATAAATATATGATTTAAAAAAAGGAAGAGAAGTGAGGAGGGGTAAGCTACAGTCAGGCACGTACCTGGACGACAGCTACACCTGCATCGTAAAGCTCCCACTTATTCTTCGCCACTCAGGCCATTTACGGTGTCGGGCTAGAATCTTGCTCGACAGAGTCTTCTTTCCCCACCGATTCTTTTCAAGCTCGGTCAAGTGAAAATGGTAGGATAATAGGTAGTGGCAATATGTGTGTGCATGCTTGCAACCGCATGTCTGTTTTCGTGTTTGTTATATAAAACCCCGCAAAAAAAAGTTGATTGCGAGACTGTTTCGTTATATTGTATGCATGTGTGAGTGTGTGTGTGTGTGCATGTGCAGAGACACACGAACAGTCAGAGACAGACAAGACAAACATGAAAAACAAGAAGAGACAGGGAGATACAGACTGCATTAGATTGACAGATACAGGCGGCAACAGACAACAGATACAGGCTACAACCGAGACAAGATACGTGCAGCAACAGACAAACAGATACAGACAGCGACAAACAGCGACGGACAAACGAACAGATACGGACAGACAGATGCAGGCCGATGAACATGAACAAACAAACGGCCAGACATAGACTGCCAGATACAAATAGATACAGGCTGTCAGAAAAAACTAACACAAACAGACAAATAAAGACAGGCAAATGCAGGCTGATAAACATAAAGAAACAAATATATAGACACAAACAGACAGACACGAAAGGAGAGAGAAGAGAGGAAGATAGGCGGGGATAGAGATGAGAATCACTTACCTTTTAAGAAGATACTAGTACTGGGCTACTGAATTCTGCGTTGTTCCGTGTTTAGTGAGTGGATCCGCGCAACTGTTTAAAGGTGGTAAATTGTTGGGGGCGCACATATCTGGACTTTGCATCTCTGGTCTCCAATGAGGATTTTGTATGAACTCTCAATATGTGACTAGGTGTGTACGTGCGTGAGAGAGAGAGAGACGGAGATGAGGGTGAGAATATCACGAGGAACATACCTGGTCTTGACAATAGTCCACGGGGGTTGACATCTTCATATACTTTGGTTCTGTTGTTGACGTGAACAATTGCGTTGCGAACTCGTAGGCTGACAGTAACTGCATAGTAGTCTGGGCGTCGAGCACCAAGTATGGAGATGGACTCTAAATACGTAAGTTGGTGACGGTGAGAGTATGCTCTCATTGACAATCTGATGCAATGTTCTGATTCTCCATTAGTGTAGTAGTGGTGAACTACTACTTTCTGGACATTGTCAGATTTCGGGCTTTCAATGCGACGTCGTAATCTGGGATCTGTCATTTTGTCTTTGCACACTTACCTTCTGATACTATAACTAGTGGAATTGGTATTATTATTATCATTATTACAATTGTTGTTATTATTTTATTTTTACTATTATTATTATTATTATTATTATTATTATTATTATTATTATTATTATTATTATTATTATTATTATTATTATTATTATTATTATTATTATTATTGGTTGTTGTTTCACTATTAAAACATCATGAGATAAGCGGGGGTCAGAGAGGAAGAGAGTGCGGGGCATTGGAGAAGAGCGAGACATTATTACTGTGTGATGGTGCCTAGCTCCTCCATCCTCCTTCATTCTTGTCTTTGATGGATCTTCATAGACGCCTACCTCTTTGACTATAAGTGTATGATACTGATTTACACTAAGATAATCATGGTTTTTGCTAACTTTAAAAGTTCAGACAACCAATTGCATCAGACTACACACGGTCGATAAACAGGGCAATTGTGGGAGCTCTGCCGAAGTTCGGGAGGAACTCCGAAGGCATAGAATTATGAGGCTCGCGTCACCTATTCCTTTTACCGTATACCCTTACGGGCTACAACCCTCTATTGGACTGCATGTATGGTTGTGTGATATGTTGTTTATGCTTTCTTCAGGACTAAAGGTTATAGGCCTGAAATGACGATCTAGCCTAATGGAAGGAAGGAACTTAAGATATTAAAGAAGGAACCTAGGATTGTTTGGACTGAGAGAACAAAGTGGTGCGATAAAAGGTTCATGTGTGAGTCGTCGTGTTACTTATGTATGCACTTACTCAACCAAAAGTTGGTAATGAGGTACTCATATATAAGTTACCTTACTATCTGCCGGATCGACTATCGTAGTGAAGGGAGACTCTTGAGTAGGTCGCCCTGTTAACCTACCAGAACAGTCTCTGAAGGCGGTGAAAAACCCATATATGGGTTGGACACTTGCCCTACGAGTCTGGGACGATTGATACAATCAGAAGGTGGCGGTACTCATGTGTGTGCTACCTCACCACCTTGATTAACTAGGAATCTGCTTGAGATTGAAAAAAGGGGGAGGAATAGTTATGTGTAATCTATTCCGTCGCCCTCATGGACTGACAGGCTAGCGATGACTAAGTAAAAGCGTACGACAAGAAGAGTGAAGACTCTTGTGAGAGTCATCACACCGCATGCCTCAAAGTTACTCATAATGTGATAGGCGAACTTCGATTGAAGCAACTTCGAAAAAGAGTTGCTTTATCCATCGTCTATGAATCAGACAACTAATAGGAAGCTCATGTGTGAGTCTTCCTAGTACTTATTTTGTATCTGACTAGCTAACTCGGAGAAAAGGGGGAAGGCAGGAAATCGAGCAAATAGTAGGATACTCATGTATGAGTAACTTTATTATCTGCCTAATTATGACTAATAGTTTAGTTGACTACTAACACACTGTTCATCTAATACTAAGCTTAAGGGATGAAGGACTTAAATACTAACTTCCCTTCTTATTAATGGGTCAAAAAAATTCAGTCTTTGCAATTACTCAAGGTGTAGTAAGGGGCTCATATGAGGGTCATCCTATTCACACACTTGCGTCTAAAGACCGACTATCAATCTATAAGAAGTAGGAAATCACATTGTTTCTCTTTCTTTGCCAACTTACTTACTCTCAGGAAGTCTGATCACCGAACGGGTAGTAGGAAGACTTCTGTTGGAGTCATCTTATTATGTATTTCAGAGATGGATTACTCATTACCCAAGGAAGTAGTAGGAGGGCCCTAGTCATCTTATTATGTATTTCAGAGATGGATTACTCATTACCCAAGGAAGTAGTAGGAGGGCCCTTGTTAGGGTCAGCCTATTACTTGCTTGATCCTGTACTAACTTGCGAGGTGGGATGCTCTTGTAGGAATATCCTAAACACTCGTCTTATATCCAAGCGAACCAGACCTCAGCTCAGTTGGCTTGAGGGGACAATAGGATGCCCTTGTGAGGATCATCCTATTGCACACATAAAGTGGACTGTGCATTTGGTCACTTGATAATAGGGGGATCTTGTGCGGGTCGCCTATTATTAACTCAGACCATTACTAAATTTTGGGAGGGAGTTAAAACTCCAGGTCTTTCCGAACGAAGACTGAAACAAGTAGTGGGGTGCCCTGGTAGGAGCCTCTCGACTATTTGGTTTTAGTCAGCAGAAGGATACTTATGTATAAGCTATCCGACTACTCGAAACAGATCTTGTGTTATTTACTTGACTGCCCGCTTGACTAACAAATTCCTTGGAATTGATCGAGTAGCAGAAGATTCATGTTTAAATCAATCTACTACTTGTGTATGGCAGGTCAAGAAGAAAAGAAAGGAAAGAACAATGTTTTTGTTGGAGCAATACTTCACGTATCTAGAAAAGAAACAAAGAAAGGAGTTAGGACCACGAAAAAAAAATAAAAAAATACTCGTAGAATAAGAACTACTGCGAAATCCATGTCCATTCATGGCTTTTAAGTGGAGGACCACCACAACAAATGAATTAAAACTCATCTACATAATCACCAAAGGGTGTACTTATTCCTAAAGGAGAGAAAATGAAATGACTAAGAGTAGAGGAAATATGATTTTCCTTGAAAACGACTTATGACACAGACATGACACTCCTTGAGAGAAAGGAGAGAGGGACAAACGACACATAGGGGTTTGAGAAAGTAGGAATAGTAGTTAGACCTTGGGATGACGATCCTAAAATTCACAGACCAAATCTAGGGGTTTGACCCTTAAATATGGATAAGTGGGAAAACGAGTGAGGGTGTTGAATCTTTGTTGACTTGTGTGTGTGTGCAGGTCCTTGGTTAATCTACTACGATTGAAGGAAAGAGGTGTACAAAAATGATTCAATTTTCTGTTATCTCTCGATAACAGGTCGGTTATTACCGACTTAACTTTTCTCCCTTGAATTGATATCCACATCTAAAGTCAAACTCTGTAGTCAGTAAAATTGTTACGTGTGGTCATTGCATGAATGGTCCTACGTGACTCCCAGGGGTCCTTTGAAGAAATGTGAGGGGGTTGGGCTTACGTCTCAGGAAAGATAGAGCTGTCATAGATGGTTTGGGGAGTGAGGGACAAGGTCAATAGTTGATGGTTGATGTCGTTAGTGCATGGCATGTGAACTGTCTTTGCATTATTATGTGCAAGTCTGTTTTGTGCGTGATTTTCGATTTAACTGGACCTGATCTATTCAAGAGTCTCGGATACACAACATTGGTGAAAGTGGGAAGGGTTCTCGGCGGTAATACTCCTATATTCATTATTTTTTCATATGTAACCTTTATACTATCTAATGTTCAATTAAGTCATAGTCTGTTAAGAGAGATAAAATGTTTTTGGTAGTAAGAAGGTTTGATTGATACTTTGATAATTTTGTCAGGAGAATAGCATATTTTAGACGCAGAAGTAGAAATAGACAGCCTTCTAAAAGTTCGACCTGAATAACTAGAAGTCTAGGACAAGGTAAATCATATCATGAACCTGACTTGATTAACGGGTCGGTCTTAGGCGTTTTACCGCGCGTACCCTATTCTAATGCTGCGACAATCGAGAAAACGCCATCGGTTGACCTACATCTACAAAGGCAAGGAGAAACCTTCGCATGTGGACCGGTAGCTCAGCAGGGATACACCTACCTAAGGGTGGTGACAACCCCTTGGGTAAAGGTAAGTTGTTCCTCGCAGCACCCCGACCTGTCGTGGGGTGTCGTGATAGGTATAGCATGCGCGCACGGCCGGAGTGGTGACTATTTTCTTTTCAACTATGAAGAAAAATTATGCGTGACACGACCATGAGGTTCAGTGCTCCCAGCAGGGTGCGGGACCACCGCGCACGACTGCGGATAGTTTGAACTCACCCTATTGAGCCATATGGACTCAAGCCTTCCTTGGTAAACATCAAGTTTGATCTCGACCCAACTGCTCGTCCCAACATGAAGGACAAGATCTGGGTCGAGCAGTGGAAGGCGACAACCTCAAAGTGAAATTGGCATCCTCGGAAACCTCGAGATACCGTCGTTGTTACGCCTTCTTCCACACCAACGCAGACTGTCGAAGAAACCCAAGACGGGAACAACAATAAGCAGGAAGTCAACAGTCTCAAGGAAGCGGTCAACAATCATCCAACACTCAAGGCTACAATGGTTCTATGGGCCCTCTGGGGGCATCTCCTTCGATGGCAGCTCTACATATCGTTTTTCCTCAGGATCAAGGAGGCAGTCAACCATTCAATAGTGCTCAGCTCAATCCAGCTTTCTCACCTTCGATTCAAGGATTAAGTGGAGTCCAGTCGCAATTGTCGTTTCCATTCCAACAAAGTCATCCAAGTTCGACAGGTAACGCCTTTGTGTCATGGGCAGCCCAACAAGGGCTTCAACAAGGTGGTATTCCTCTTAATTACGACGTGCCTCACCAATATTTTCAGCAAGGATCGCTTGGCGTAGTCCTTGGAGCCGGGTGGTTCCCCCACCTACGATGGGATTGGGGGGCTGAGCTGCATCCTCGGTTGTAGATGGAGGCAATGGGTTGGGCATAACCACTAGAACTGGAGGAATTCGTATCAGCGGCACAAGAGGGGGAAGTGGTTTCCAAACTCCGACGTCAGAGTAAGAGAGCCTGGTAGCCTCGGCCATTCCGAAAGCAAGAGCAGACACTCTTGATTAGCAGCGCCGCCTTCACTTGGAAGGAAGCTTCGTAGCAAGCGACCTGAGGAGTGAAGCCTCTGCATCGTAAATTCCGATATCAGATGACTCTCAAGGTCAGATCAAAGATATAGGCACACCGGATAATTCTTCGATTAAACGACGAGCTCCGACTTGTTGGGTCGACGTAAAATTCATCAAGTCGATAATAAAATCCTTCCACTGTTCTGTACGCTTGCTCGAAATGCCCTATAGGTATTGGCCTATACATATGCAGATGACTCTCCTCAACTGGTAAGTATTTCTGGCCCTGAACAACCGATGTCATATGCCATCACCACCTTGGTCAGATCGAGATCGGTTTCTATTTCGGATTATCCCCGACATGACTACGTCATGTATTATCGTAGAAAGAGTGGATGGTGGAGACAAACACATTAATTTTTTTGTCCCTATCACGGATGTATGATTTGTCGTTGGTCAACTCAAAAAACTGGAATCAGAGGGTATTCATCTTCTCCCTCTCCTTTGGCTTGGATAATCCAAGAATAATGGATTAAGAAAAATTTGAATGCCCCCTCTCTAAACTATTGAATGCTTAGTAGATGTCGAGAGTCGTTTGTTGAGAGAGAACAACTTTTATCTCCATATGTTCCCTCGATGCTCAACAAGTCGTGGTTGTCAAACCCGAGCTAATCCGGCTCGCAAGGCAACCCCCTTATCGAAAATACGGCAGGTGGAACGGTAGCACATGGTTAAGTTAAACATTGGGTCGTGGAATGTACAAGGACTGGGGGATAATTCAGAACACTTTAAGAGAGACAGGATCAAAATTTGGATATTCAACAATCACATCCAAGTTATGTGCCTACAAGAAACTAAATTATCTGGAGAAAAAAAAAATTGTCTCTCACTAACTGGTGGGATGGTGTACAACTATGAGCGTCAGCAGTCGGATTGAAATGAGGCACATCAATTTTTATTTACAGAAGAGTAGAGATGAAGATAGTTGACTTCTACGATGATTTGTGGGGAAATGGGCATGGGTCAAATGTTTCTTTGATAATGCTTACTGTTTATTTTTCTATTTACGCTCCTATTGATAGAAAACCTCAAACTCGATTCTTTCAAGAATTAGTATTGAGTGTACCGGGAGCAGACAAATTCGTGTTTGCAGGTGATTGAAACCGAACGTTGGATGCTTCCACCTCATGGTCAATCAATGATGAACTCAACTTATTAACCACAATGGAAGCATTTGACCTTATTGATCCATATCGAATATCCCACCTGGACCTCACAGGTTATACCTGATTCTCCCACAAAGGGAAAACACAGGTATCACTAAGAGGAGGCTTGATTTCTTTCTCACCTCGTTGGGCCTATGGAATCGATAAGTAAGATAGGTGTATCGTCTGGCTCATTATCGGACCACCCACCTATTATGATTACCCTTGTTATATCGGGAGTGATAAGAGGGAAAAGACTATCCAAATTCAATCACACGTGGTTAAACAGGGATGTTATTTTCGACGAATTTTGCACCGAATTACACTGAAACTGTCATATTGTGCTGATTTTTTGCTTTTTTTTCTTGTTTTTCTTTTTGTGTGATATATATGTGTTTTAGGGTACGTCATGTGTGCAGTTTTGACATGTTTTGATCAATAATGAAAAAGTTGGCATTTTGTTGGATTCGTTGGATGCTTCATTTTGACTCGGACAGTGTCTTTGTGTTAGGGTTTCATAGTGTTTTTTTTTTTTTTTTTGTCTGTTTTCTTTTTTTATGTTTGCACTACGATCTCATATCGTTTGTTTTTAAAAATTTTGATGAAATTCACGCCGCAATTGCCAATGAAAACGACGAATATTTGGGCCCCCGTTAACCGTCTCTCAGTTCAATATCATTAACCTGAAGGAACCTAGGTTGGTTGCTTAGATGAAACAGTTCTTACAGGATTGGAGTAATGCCCAACAAGACTACCCTTAAGCTGCTGAATGGTGGAACTCTAGCTCTCGCATATTCTCTAACGTGCTAAATATTTTCTCTCGCCTGCCAACATTTAACAGAGACAAAAAAGATGAAGCGCTTAAAAGTCGAATAGCATATGCAGAATCCCGTATGATTGAACACTCAATCTTAGAGAAGGTTTGAGGCAAGGAAAGAACCAGACTACTAGTGAAGTGGGAAAAGTTAGAAATCCAAGAATCAAAAGCCTGGATAAAGCATCTCCATATTAAAGGCATAGTAGCTCATGATAGGATGACAAAGGAATCCTTTCACAAACTTTTTCCACGCCGTTCATCGATCCCAATGAAATAGCTTAAACATCATGACGATTTAGCGCCGATGACCAAAACATTAAAACAACTCTATGATTATGCTGCCTTGTATTACAGGGATATCCTCACATCTCGCCTCCAAGGGACCAATGTAAGGACCGACCTGCACAGGATCACAAATCATTGCATCAACACGACAATCGAACTCTCGGTGGGTGGGAAGTTATATCTTGATCGACCTATCACCCCGCTAGAAGCCCATGAAGCCTTAAAAGCAATGGCGTGCGGTAAAGCTCCAGGTGACGATGGGCTAGCAATGAAACTGTATCGAGTGATTTAGGATAAGGTTGGGGACAAACTCGTCGTAATTTATAATGAAATATTAGCAGGAGGGAAATTGACCGACAGCATGTCGAAAGATATAATTTTCGTTCTGTTCAAAAAGGGAGATAGATATGAAATTTGAAATTGGAGGCCTATTTTGATCCTGAATATATCATACAAAATCCTCACTAAAGTACTGGCGAGGCGGCTGAACCGTTATTTACCCGATCTGGTCGAATCGGACCATGCAACCTTTATTAAAGAGCGGTCTATATTTGACAATATAGTGACGATCATAGAGACGTTGGAAGTCATTTAGGATAACCAAATGAATATGGCAGTCCTGTTATTAGACATGGAGAAAGCATATGACCGTGTCAACTGATCATATGTTCTATCCTCCTTGGATTGGATGACATTTGAAAAAAACTTTATGTCCTGAGCCACCACCTTATACACCTTCTCCACACCTGCTGTGTTGATTAATGGTCGCTTATATGAAGAATTCCCTCTATTTAAATCTCGCCGTCAGGGCTATCCATTGACTCTACTCCTGTTGGCTCTCTAGATGGAAGGTGTCATTAACAACACTAGAGCTCATACTCAAATTATAGGTCCCCAAGCCGGGCCGACCCCATATGTTAAGGTTAAGACCTTGGTCGATCACTTATTTGCAGTAATCCAGAACACACACCCCTCGTTGGGTGCCCTTAAAGAATGCCTCGATGAGTATGTATCTCTCTCTGAAGTAGCTATAGATTGGTATAAATTTGTCTACATTCCTCCAGTCCAATTCTCTCTCGATGTTGAAAGGGGAATAAAAAAAGTAAGGGAAGAAGAGAGTGAAAAATTCCTTGGAGTTCAGATCGCCTTATCTAACTGCCTGGCAGCGCATGATACTTTGCTCCTGCAGAAAGTTACCATGAGACTAACCTCGTGGGGAAAGGTTTGCCACTTGTCGATATATGGTAGAGTTATGGTAATCAACGGTGCCTTATTCGCATTATTATGGTTGTCGGCAAAATTCGAGGGTTAGGCTCGCAGTTGTGTGTGGTAACGAAACGAAGAGGCGCCAAATTTATTTGGAAACCCTTCGCTGAAGAAGGCGGCTCTTTCATCTTGAAGGCAGTCTAGGAAATGCTATGCCAACCCAGCAGTGAAGGGGGTCTTGGCATTCTAGACCCCCAACGATACAATTTCGCAATGCTATGTCTTTGGATCATTCGAGTTAATCTGCTCCACCCCTCACCCCACTGGGTATTTTTAGCTGAACGGATCCTATCACGAGAATGAAACCTCTCTCGCTTAACAGATGTTTGAACATGTCTCTACTCTATTCATATCAACGGAGACATATCGAGTCCCCCTTCTGGGCACCGATAATTAGTATCAGCAAAAATATTCGTCCAAACAACTGGAAAGAACCATCCTTGAAAGTAGAGGTGATTGCACATCCTCTATTTGAGAATCCTCATACTAAAGATACTTCAGACAATTGGTTTAAAGCAAACTCAGCCCCTTCTAATTTCGGTCGTTCTTGGATCGAACGAAGGGTGCTGAGAATACAGGACATTTGGGATTCCACACTGGGCAGTTGGAAAACTGAAGCTACTCTAAGAGATCAATTGGGTCAATTGTGGCATGTAGAGGACCGGAGGAAGACTCTGATCAACGCAATCCCACCTAGGTGGAAAGACATGCTTGCACCAAAAGGTCGATCCTCCGAGAACATGGCTCTCGGTAGAGCACTCTAACCCCATCTTGGTATGGAAACTCTGCTAAATTGCCACAAACGACAATAAAGATTTTGAGTGTTGAAGGGTGCACAAGGACTCGCTACAATTAGAGGAATTAAACAACCAACCCCCACTCGGTTCGCAACTGTGTCAGATAAGATTATTAGAATCTGAAGGTTCTGAGGACTCTTCTCGTTGTCAACTACATGCAAATGGGACTCCGGTCCTCAACTTAAGACTTGACCTTGCCCTATGAGAATGGTCGATCACTAGCAAAAGAGGAACAAATGCCTCGCGGGATGATTACTCCATCAAGATCGGATACTATGTGCTCAACCCTCTGAAAATTTCATAAGTAGCTGCACGAGTTAGATGGGCCAAACTTATTGACCTACCTACACATGAAATAGACAGAAATCTTTGTGCATGTTGGTCCCAATTGAAGATGATAGTTAACCAAAGATACGCCTCCCTGCTGTGGTTGGTTTCTTTAGTATTCACTCCTTCAGCAGTCTGGCTAGCCGAACATGGTATGACACTGGATTTCACTTATCCCAGATGCAGCTGGGCATTTGAATCAATAATTCACCTTTGGTAAGATTGTCATGCCTCAGCTGAAATCTGGAAATGGTGGATAAAACATTGGACCCGTATTTTTGGGTCAGCATTTACATGGACCAAGGAATTGACTCTCTTGGGAGGCGTCCCAATTGGGGTGTAGAAATCCAAAGGATGAGGCTACACAATCAACCCGAGTTGTTTTTTTCAACGTTATCTGGCAAGGGCGAAACCAGCGAACCTTTCAAGGTACAAATTACACCAATCATCAGATTAGAAGGGCAATAAAATCCCAAATACGCCCGACTACCCAGGCGGATTGGCGACGCAAAGTGGCCATGACGCAAAACTCTCGATTAGGGATCAAATGGTTTAAAGATACCAGTGCCCTGGGAAATCATCTCTGCAAGGTGACAGACCGCACGCAACTGTGCCTCGATTCTTGTGCAAGATTGATCCTCAAATCTCCTATGGTTGTCTAGATTGGGTGTGGTTTTCTCATCGAGCTTGTCGTTCTCGGCTTGGTATGACATTGTGGCCGTGAGGACGAAATTGCACTGTGCAGATAGTTCTTTTATTTTCCTTGTTGCATTGATTTCGTAATTAGGTTTTCTTTCAAGTTATTTTTTATCTGGTTTGCTTGACTTTTTTTGACACTCCGTTGCTTTGTTCGGTCGCAGAAGACGGGCAGTAGGAGGCCTGTGGGAGAATTGTGGAAGGAGTTTCCTTAATCAGCGGGGGTCGCAGGTCGTGTCCCCCTCTTTCCCCGTGACAAGGGTGTCGGTAGTTCCTTGGATAGTTCAAGGTTTGCCTTTTGCATCCCTTGCTGCATTGATTTGGTAGTTAGTTTTTTTTTTTTTTGTTTAACCGTTTTTTTTTCTTCTTCTGGCATGTTGTTTTTTTTCCCTTATTAGGATTGTATGAATTGGTTACTGTTGCAGGTTGAGTAATGTAGGACTCTGTTTAGTAGTTTGAACTTTCTTTTAGGTTTTTTTCAGCTTTTTTTGCCTTGTGGTTATTTTTCTTTTCTCCCAGGGTTGGGAAATATTAATGCAACGGTTCTGATTTGGCTACTCTGCGACTGGACTAAAATTCCCAATGCATGAACCTAAGTTGGGTAATGGTCCCGGTATTTGGTTACTTGTTCGTTTTCAGGTTGTTTGTGGAGAGATTCCCGCCTCCCCCTTCTTTGTGTGTAATAAGAGAGCTGAGTTTCTTCCGTAAAAAAAAAGAAAAAACAAAAACAAAAAAAGTCAGAGCAGGGGTCTGGATTCGGCCAATTCTGCTACTGGACTAGAACTCCCAATGCCTGCACCTAGGGCGAGTTTTAGTTAGAGATGCAGGAGGGGTTATGGAGACACGGGGTAAAAATGACAAACATGCATCCTTACTTGCAAGGGGGAACATGAAGCTACTTCAATTTTCAATAACTTCCTAGTCCGGATAAAAGCAATAAAAAATGCAACGTTGAG
This sequence comes from Chara braunii, assembly GCA_003427395.1. NCBI lineage: Eukaryota > Viridiplantae > Streptophyta > Charophyceae > Charales > Characeae > Chara > Chara braunii. Next base: position 3,157,835 of record BFEA01000027.1, on the reverse strand, counting down.
TTATGAGAACTGACCAATAAGAGCTTGCAGAAACAATTGAGATCCCCAGAGGAAACATGAAAGTTCGGAGGTACCCCCCACGCACCGAGGGCACGGGTGGGTGGGCTCAGATTTTGCGTGCGGAGTCGTGAACCGCAGATGAAGATCTTAACCGTTCATCTTGTGGTGCAGATACCAAGAAGGGAACGCCGCTAAACGAGCACAAGAAAATACGCAAGAGGACAAAAACCACTGTCAAGGATAGTCTGGGCAAGAAATAGCCAAACACCGTCGGGTCTCGAAGGGTAGGAGTATGGGCGAAAAGAACCTGGCTGGAATGAGTCATCCCCGGAGAGGCACTTCAGGCCCGACTCTCTTTGGGGTACGTCTGCATGTTACCGGTTCATTTCCATATGACAGAAATGAAGGCTTAGAAGGCTATTGCGGGCCCACTGCCACAAATCCGCCCCCAGTTGAGCTCCAAGCCTTCTGCTGTGAAAGTCCCCCTGCTGCTGGTTGGACTGCTTGTCCAAATTACTGTTGTGAAAATCCTCCTGCCACTGATCTGACTGCTTGTCCAGATACAAGGCCTATTCACAAGGCTGCTGCTCGGCTGGTTGAAGTGCGTGAGTAAGGGTCTGATCCCACCACTACACTACAACCCAGTTACAATGTAGTTTCGAGATCCCACCACTTTCCGACGTCGTTGAGGCCACCGAAATATTTTGCCTTACTTTCGTTTGGGTGTGTCATGGCAGCACGTTCGCGAAGGGCGCAAACGTAGTTACTACAACGTTTTTGTAGACAGTGAGGACTTCATAACAGCGAAAAAGAGGGAGCTTCGAGCCCACAGTCCACCTCTGGTGGGACTGCCCTGCTTCAAGCAGGATCTGGGTCTGGTGGAAGTGGTTTTGGGAAAGATGTATGGAAGGAGCTTTCCCGTGGGCGAGAGAATGGTGCCTCTTGGGGGGGTACACGAAGGCAACAGTAATGTAAAGGGATAGGGATACGTTGCATAGGTGGCGAGGGCAGTAGGCTTCACAGTAATCTCGCATGAAAGGAACAACAAAGTGTTCAATGACACAGAATTGACAAATAAACAAACACAGAGAACCTTTGAAAAATTGCTACAAAGATCAATAATAGCGGATTGGAGGAGGAAAGTAAGCAAGACAAGAAATTGAGAGTCTGACTTAATCTGGTTCAAGGAGACATGGTGCTGGAACGACCGTATGGCGAAGATGACAAGGGATAGGATTGAACTAGACGAGTGGTTCTACAGAGATTTGTGAACAAAAAGGGAAGGATCCTGGACACTCGGATAAGAGGTCTTAGGGGGTCGCGGGAGACAGGCAATGAGATCTGAAGGAGGAGGGAGTGTCTCACTTCATATTCACCAAGTTCGGTGGTCAACTAAAATAGGAATGCAAAGGCTATCACTGTCGATAGACAAAATAGGCAGATAGAGGTAGGGTGCGCAATAGGAGTCATGGGGGGAGGTAGGTATAGTTGAAGCAATGTTAGGAGTGGGGGAGGACATGTTAGTATCTTGTAGGCTGGGTTTATTGGCTTGCGTTTTTTTTTTTTTTTCCCCTTAATGTTGCTCAGAGAGGAGACTGTAGGACATAGGTCCTCGAGACCGGATTTGTTCCTAGTTAAGGACTCTCCCTCTGAAACGTAAGCTAAGCTGGCTGAGGCTGCCAATAATTTTCTGGGTCTAATTGTGGGGATCCCCCCCGACCCCGAATTAATTTAAGGTAATATAAAAAGATTGAGTTTGTTAAAAAAAAAAAAAAAAAAAAAGAGGGAGCAAATTTTTTTTTTCTCTTGTTTGTCCGTTTGCAGCATCAGGCATGTCCGTGGACCACAGTGTTGTGTGACATTTCGTTTGGGGGAGTCTGTAACAGTCCAAGAAGTTGCCCTCGTGTGATCCAGTTTTCTTTTTTGTCCCGTCACAGCCGCTGACATCTTCGTAGTGTTTTTTCACGTCTACATTTGTACACCCTAAGTGATATCCCCGCTCAGTACCACATGTTGGTACATCCCCATCTTGCCCTGCTTCCGAATGATGGCATACCAAACCTGGTTTCCAAGCCCTCCTTCAAGGTGGATACCGTGGCGACAACTAGTTTGTCGTCAAATGGTGGGCGAGAGACCTCGCCTTCTAAGGCTTGGATACCACTTTAGTTAGGGTCTGATCCCACACTACTTACGGTAAGTAAGAAGTGGTGTTTTGCCGGATCCCACACTATTCCGCAGACGAAGGCCACTGCACAAGCTTCGAAGGTAAGTAGAACGTTTGAAGTCATGGCGGGCAGGAAACGGTAAAGCTTGAGAGAATTTGGAAGAGAACAGGGCCCGTACCCTGCAGAGAAAAAAAATATATATATATTTTTTTGCATTTTGTTGTGTTCGCAGCCAGAGGCTGCGCTTACCTGGATTGCAAGTTTTTTTTTCCTTTTCGGGAAATGTCGTGGGATTCAATAGAGGCTGGCGGGGGTGTTTTTGGCCTTTAGAGGGAGGCGGGAAGGGTGCGGTCGCGGCTAGGAGACGGACCGGTCGTTGCACGCTTTGGGCAATCCGTGGGTTCATAAGGTCGGTGGGGGGTTTTGATGGGCGACGACCTGTTTTTCCTTTTCAGGCGAACAGGCTTTTCGAAGGCTTTGGGCAATTGGGCAATTTTAGGCTTGGGAGTAGTAGTCTAGTCGAGGGAGTAGGGGCGCTGTCGGGAGTAGGGACGCCTACGAAATAAAAAAGAAAAAAAGAAGAGAAAAAAAAAGGAAAAAAAAACGAGAGTTTCAAATCCAGGGACGTCGGGGAAGGCCCTTCGGGACATCCGTTAAAATTGGAATGATACAGAGAAGATTAGCATGGCCCCTGCACAAGGATGACACGCATAAATCGAGAAGGCCCTCACGAGGGTGAAGTTGCAGAGGCCTTTGAGGAATGTATCTGGCCACTTTGTGGGGAAAGAGTTTACGTTTTTGTTTTGTTGTTATTTTGTTCTGATGTCATTTTAGTGCTCTGCCTGGTATTTCACGGGTGGCACATAACTGTCTCCATGCTGTACCATCCTGTATCCGCCCTCGATCACAGCATAAGGGAGTTTTTTTTTTTTTTTTCGTTTTTTTTTCCCGTGTGTTTGTCTCCTACACGCCCTAACTGAGGGCATAGTCACACGAGCACATCATAGAATGTACGTGGCAGTTACCGTGATGTTTGGGATTTTTTATTTTTTTATTTTTTTTTTTTTTTTTTTTTTTGGCCCCCGGTTCGCTTTGTTGGGTTGGTAAGGCTCGCAAGTGGGGGTTGTCTGTTCTTTTCTTTTTGGCTTTTTTTTTTTGCCCCTTTTTGTCCTTTCGCAGAAGGACGTTGCTGGGAACTTGGGAATGCACCTGCTCCAGAAGGGAACCAAGGGCGTCGCGGCACGGCACACAAAACGAAAAACGAGACAAGTGCATCTTCCTATAAAAAATGGCCAAGTTCGTCGGTTTGCTGGCTGGTAAGAGGGCCTCACCCTTGTGTCATGGATATATACGATGCGCTGCTAGAAATCGCTACCCTTGGTGTTGCCCTTCTTGTGTCGATGCTGAATGGTGTTGGAAGAGTTTGGCACGCAGCGCAGAGGAGGACTACAACGAACGATGTAGAGGAAGAGGGCGGCGCAGTGTCCCCCTTTCCGCTTTCGTCGCGACCCCTCTTCATCCCTGCTCTCGCTGTCGCAACCCCTCTTCATCCCTGAGCTCGCTCCAGTGGCCGCTTGCCCTCGATGGTCTCTGCCCCTTTCATACACATCACTTCCCTTCTCTCTCTCTCGCACGTGTGAGCACGTCCATACACACATGCCAAATTCTGGCCACTGCCGAACTGTTTTCTCATCTCTTCCTCCTCCTCCTCCTCCTCTCCCTCTTCCTCTTCCTTGACGGATCTCACGCGTTCTTCGTGCTGCTTTATTACCAATAGGCACGTTAATAACAGTTCTATGATGTCCTCATTGTGCTCCCCCATCTCCACGTGCACACTCCTCTTCTCTCTCCTTCTCCTCGTCCGTCTTCTCCTCCTTTTCCCTTTTTCTGCTTCCCAACTCGTCAAGCATCACCACCCTCACCACTCACCCTCATTAGATCTTCCCGTCTTCCTTTTCCCGTTTTCTTTGTAATCTTCCTTTCCTCCTCCTCCGTTCCTCCTTCCCTCCTTCCCTCCTCTATTTTTCCCTCCACCCCTTCA
>BFEA01000027.1:3083704-3094932 GCA_003427395.1 Chara braunii | reverse complement strand
AGAGAGAGAGAGAGAGAGAGAGAGAGAGAGAGAGAGAGAGAGAGAGAGAGAGAGAGAGCAGAAAGCGCAATGCACTGAGATACCAGCCAAATAAGAGGAATACAATGAAATCAGATGTCAATGTCGACACTTCTCCGTACACCACCGTAGTATCTGATGTCGCTGTGCTTGATTGGCGCACAGCACCCAGCCTAAAAAACTCAGCTACTGTTCTAGCCTACTCTACGTATATGCAACAGGAGTCACTTCAAGTTGAAGACCAATGTACGTGCTGACGTCGGCAATGCAAACTGCCAGCATACATCAGGCACTTGTCTCACCTCCCTCACCTCACCTCTTGTCTCCCCACAGTGTGCATCCCCGACACCCGAAGAACACCATCGCCCACCGGCATGCGCCCCAGCAGCCCGGCTATGGCTGCCATGCACCCGCTGTCACCACAGCGCCCCTCTCACCTCCCAGTGCCCGCATACGCCTCTGGCTGGCTAGCGCCCTACCGCCCTGGTAGCCTACCTGCAGGCAGCGCAGCAGCGTGGCCTCCCAGGCTCACGAGCAGGGACTGTGTAACCAACTTGGTAACTGTCTGGCGCCCAACAACGCAGAAATGACAAAAATGGGGCCCCATGCCTGGGCAGGCACCTTGCATGCTGGGGGCCCCCTTGGGCATCTGAAGGCTGCGGTCTAGCGGCTGCTGTGAGGCTCATTCCTCACACCCGCTTTGGTCGAGTTATGGATTCTGAAAATGAAATCGATATTTGCAGTGGTGGATGTGACCTTTTCCAATACCTGAACACACTCTCTCAAATTGCCTTGGCTTTTATCAGGCTAACTGCTGCTGTTTGGTCCTTGCTATGTACTTGAAATGGACTTTTGCAGATGCGAGCTGACGGATGTTATGCTGGAGATGGACCGCATCCTTCGTCCCAATGGAGTTGTAATTGTCCGTGATCTTGACTATGTAGTTGAGAGGGTAGCAAATGCCGCCAAGCTGATGCGATGGAATTGTCAGTCTTTCTCTGACGATCATCGATCAGTTGCTTCCGAGGAGGTCTTAGTTTGCAGGAAGGAATTCTGGACGATCTAGAAGTTGACCGGCAAGGGTCTCGTGCTGGATGCAGGTTGCCGAAGCGGCTGTCGACCCTGCTTAAAGCGTGGTGCTCAGCTTATCCAGGCGAGTGTAGAGCAAGGTAGGGGTTGTAGACAGACCCATCGTTGTTACCTACCGGTTTCTGTCTTCTTTGAGAAGTTTCAATTGGGAATGAGATGAAATTGCTAACGTTCGCGAATGTTTTGTTACTTCATCATGTAGGATTCTCTGTTTCCCTTGCCTTGCAGCAAATTAGGAGGGTTTCACTTTGGAAGGCGCTGGTACTTGAGCGTCAAAGCAGTCTATGCTACGTGGTGTATTCTGTCTCAGGATGACGCCAGGGTCATCGTCATAAATGATGCGAAACACAACAGAGTTACGGGTAATTTGCAGGGAGCCCCACTTCCCCTGGGCGGAAATAGCGCTTAGGTGGCAGATGCGACAAGGCATTTGACTGGCGGAAGGAGATAAAGCTCGTGGGAGTTCGTGGTGCATGCAAGATCATCAGCAAGAGAAGAAGAAAGTGACGCTGACACGCACACGCGAGAGAGACCCTACGCACGTTTCAGCCGGTCCCCAGCTTGGGATCGTCAGGGGTGAGAAGAACATGGCTAGGATGGGCAAATCATGAAGAATCTGGTGAAAAGAGATTCGGAGCACGTGGCGATTGCGGGCATGGCGTGGAAGTGTCCGAATTCCACGGCTTCTGCAGGAGTGGTGGTTGTGACTGTCATCTTCCCGATTGCATGTGTATAAGGAATGGAACGGTGGGTCTTGTCAGGTGGTGACGCTCATCTCTTCACGGTACAGTTGTGTGCACTCGTGTGCAGTAGAAGATTTGTTGTAACAGAGGAGCAGGTGGAGCCCGGTCGTGGTTATGGGGAATGTTGTCGATTCGACAGACATGTGGAAATGTGGTCCAGGCAAAATCCACATGCGTATTTGTGCACGTGGCGGAATATGCGTGCAGCGATGGGGATTTTCTTTTAGTGGTGGAAATTGATCCATTTTCGAAGTTCACTTGGGAGGGTGTTGATATTGCGTGTTGTAACCCATTTAACAAGTTGGCCAATTCTGATTCTTCAATTTTTGGTAATAACCAGAGCCTTTATGGGAGAGAGTGCCCAAGTTTTTGAAGGCTGTGTTTTGGTTCTTTTGGGTTTCCTACCCTTGCCTCATTTGTGGGCTTTTTGACCGGGATATGGCTTTGCATTCTGTTCTTTTTTCCAGTGCTGCAAACCCGGTAGGACAGGGGGCCCCTCCCCCAACCGGAACCGGACCGGTCCTACCGGCCGGTCGATCGGGCCTGTTCCCCCCCTGTTGGCCGTAGCACATCAAATTTTATTATTATTATTATTATTATTATTATTTTTAAAAGCCCAGGGTGTTGTAGAGGCCAAGGAATAGACCCACGGTGATCGCTGGCAGCGGCAGCCGGTTGTTGTCCTGACAGTATAAGCCACCTTCCCTACCCTTCCCTATGTTAAGCTCCCAGTGCACCCCCTACACCTAATATCCTACCTCAGTGTGACCAGCACTCAGGACCATCGCTCTACCAGCATCGAGGGCAACTTGGACCAGACAGCAGTGACAAGCACCCCCTAACACTATCATCCCCACCCCCCTTTTCAAAGTTTTTGGGTGGGAAGTCCCGTCCCTACCCTGCCACAGACACCCCAGCCCCCTTTTGCAAAGTTTTTGGGCGGACGGTCGACGTTTGCAGAAAGCCAGGTACGTTGTTGTCAATGTCTGCTGAAGCCCGTGCTTGCTGAGACCTCACCACTAACACCATCACCATGAACTCCCCAACCGCCGACCGTCAACCCCTGAAATACCCCCCCCCTCCGACCCCCTAACCCCCCAAACGAAACTTCTCTGTTCGAAGTTTTCTTTGCGGTCGGCGAGCGCTGTCCAAACCTGCTTTCAATTTTATTTATTTATTTATTTTCGCCCCACTTTTGGGCCCAGCCGGAATTCCGGTTGGACCACCGGGGGTCCAACCGGCCGGTTGCCGGCACAGCCATGCTCTTTTGCCTTTTTTTTTGCATCTCAGGAAGTGGGTGTGTTTTTCTTGTGCCGATCTTTGTTCAATGGTCGAAACTGAGGTTCGTTTATTGTTTCAGAGTTCTCAACGTTAAAACAAAAGGAAAAGAGTTTTTAACGTTCTCAAGCAGCGGAGGTTGCGCCTAACAATGTTGGTGTACATGTCCTTGGGAAAAGTTGTTGTTGGACGTAAATAAAGGTTGTGGAAATTCCAGTCGCGGGTGTTGTTGTGATGTGCCTCTTGATCATTTACATGTCTGTTAGCCATGGTCGTGGAAATTCCAGTCGCGGATGTCAACTAGGATTTGGCCATGAGCCGGAAGAGACCCTGTATGTTATGAGGCGTTGTGTAAGCTGGGAGACTGATGATCTGCTGAATTGCCAGGGTACACCACGGAAGATGGGTCTGCTCGATCAGCCTGACAATCCAATTTGTCTGCAGTGCACTCATCTGATGATCCGGGTCTATGACGCCCAAACTTCCATCCGTCGTTGGAAGGACCATGTGCCTCCAGGTCACTTTGTCTGCGGACCACAGGTAGGCCACCGCTTTGTGTCGGAGGGGACACCGTTCCGTGTCGCCCAGGTTACACGCTGTGCCAGCGTACCATATCATGGGGAAGTCGGATGAGTTAAGGATAAAAGCCCGCCCAAACACAGAGGTGTAGATTCCAGACCATTTCTCCATTTTGACCAGCATCTTGGGGAAGATTTCGGACAACTGGGTCCCAGAGGGTCCCGTGTCCGTCATATGTATACCCAAGTAACAGAATGGCTCATCTCCTCTCTGCCACTGCAGCCAGGGTGGCTATGAGGCCGGGCTATCCACCAGCTCACTGTTTTGGACCAATTGAAACACATTTCTCCCGCCGACTGGAATGCCTGCGTTGTCCTGGTGAGCGCTTGGAAGGAGGAATCTAAGGCTCTAATGAGGACCGTGAGGTTGTCTGCAAAGAGTAGCGTTGTGGAGAGCAGACGCTCAGCAGCACTGCTGGTACCGTCCTCCACAAGGCGATCGATGGAGGGATCCTTTCTGAGAAAGGAAGCTATTGCTTCCATTGTGAACAAGAAGTGGGGGGCAGCGAGCGGATCCTCCTGCTGAACCGATCTAGTCTTGTAAGCCTTTGACAAAAATCCATTAAGCTGCACTCTACCGTGCGCATCGCTGTAGAGCACTCTTACTCAATGCTGGAAACCAGGTCCAACGCCCATCTTTTGCATGCATTGTTGCTGGAAGTTCCAGTTGACCTGATCGTAGGCCTTTTCAAAGTCGAAGGAGAGGATGGCTGCGTTCATTCTCTTGTTCGTGATGTGCCTCGCTGACTCTGATATTGTCATGACATTGTTGAGGATGAATCTCCCGGGTATGAATCCTATTTGGTCTATATGAAAGCAGTGACTCGTTACATCCTTCAGTCTGTTGGCCAGCAGCTTCGCCAGCACCTTATAGGAGCGTGATGGGCCTGTAGTTTTTTATGTCCGTAGGGTCACCCTTTTTATAAACCAGCATGACAATGCCGGTGCTGATGCTCTCCCCCAGACCTTCTCTCAGCTCGCTCCGTTGCAGGTACATCAGAGACTCCTGCTCAAAGAGCGGCCAAAAGTTCTGCCAATATTCCTTTTGACAATCCGTCACCACCAGGGGTTTTGTTAGGTTTAAGCGCCACAAGCTCCGCTCTGACCTCCTCTGCCGTGATCGGTCTGTCAAGCAATTGTGTTTGCCCCGTCTACAAGGTCTTATCTAGGTTTCGCAGGAATTTCCGCCTCGCCCCATTGACAACATCCGGCGGGTGATCAGTTTCCCTGGAGGTGTATAGCTGCCTGAAGAAGTCTGCTGCCTGTTCCAACATGCGTTTGGGGTTGGAGGTCGTGCCCCCGGGGCCCTGCAGCTTCTCTATGATGGTTCCGCTGGCCCTAGCCTTGGTCTTTTAAATGCCTGCTCATGCGCTCGCCTTGACTCAGTTCCCATGCTCTCGCTCTCAACCGGAGCCCATTCATCTGCCATTTTTGCCACACCGCCAGCTCTTGCCTTGCCTCATCTAAGGCCTGCTCATATATGGCATTGTCGGGGCAGTCAAGTAGTTTCCTCTCAGCTATTCTTGCCTCTGTCTGCATATTATGCAGCCTCTCCATTCTCTTGGCAGCCAAGATCCAAGAAGCCTCTGAAGCGCTTTGGGACAGTCTGTTCACCAGGTCCAGAAAGGTCCCTGCAGCACGGTCTTGCTCGAAACATGCTTCCACGACTGCATCCCTAATGATAATGGTCCAGTCCCATGAAGGCCAGGAGGGCTCCCACTTCCGTCGAGTGGACCGCAGGCGTCAGGGAGTTGAAAATTAGAAAGCAATCTATTCTTGAGGCCAAAAGATGCTAGAGTCCTATTGCGCTTGGCATAGGTGAAAACTCTATCCTCCGGTCGCAGCGTTAAAAAGGGGTGTATCAGATCCTTTCTACCATGAAGTCATGTATTGGTAATGTCTTGACGTCCGCCGACCCGGTGGCATCAAGGACCCCAGTTCTTAGCCTGTCCCACTGCGGGTCCACGACCACGTTCCAGTCTCCCGCAAAGATCACGTGAGCTTGCATACCGCACGGAGAAATCTGTTCCAAAAAAGGCTCGATTCTGCGCTGCTGGTCTGGGACCGTAAAGAGAAAACACCTGAAAATCTTCATCAGCGATTTCAAAATCTAGCACAGCCCACCGCCCCTCTCTTCTATCCGCGGTTATCCTCTCTTGAGCCATTCTATGTGCCGCCCGCGATCTGGGGCGCAGCAAGATCGCCGTGCCCTCGGAACCCGGGCTCGGGGCTGGGCCCAGGTGGCCTCTCTTACCCACCGCAGTCCGCTGAATCTCTCTTTGAACTGCTGTGTGCTCAGGGGAGTCCATGAGGTGGGTCTCCTGGATGCAAAGGATGTCGGGCTTGGGCCGGGGGCCCAGGTGGCCTCTCTTACCAACCGTAGTCTTCACTCAATCTCTCTTCGAATTGCTGTGTGCTCAAGGGAGTCCATGAGGTGGGTCTCCTGGATGCGAAGGATGTCTGGCGGGGCGGGGCCGAACCAATCCACATCATGCACAAGGTGTCCCACTTGTCTTGGTTGTCCAGCACCATACCCAGCCCGTGCACATTCCAAGATACTATACGCAGATCCATTGGCACTGATGCTCTGGTCCCTTTGCTCTCTCCATTGCTACCCAGCTCTCGGCTTCCCAACAGACTGCCTCGCTTCAGCTGTCTAGGTTTTGATCAGTTCCGCACCACCCTTCTCCTGCAGGGCCTGCAGTCTTCTTTCCAAGTTGGTCTTGTCGACCAAGAATAACCTGTGGGCTGTGATCAGTGCCTCCGCCTTCCCAGCCCTTTCGGGGGGCATGTCATCGCTTAGCAGGCCAGAAGGGACTCTGCTTCTATCACCTCCCATGACATCCATGCTAGCTGATCGGTCAGTTCTGCCCCCTCTGCCACCTGTACCATCATGGGCCTGTAGTCAGAGAGGAAGCTGCTGCCTTCTTGGTCTGTCCATCTTTCCATCCCCAGTGCTCTCAAGCCTACTCAGTTATTCTGAGTTTTTCCCTATTGAGCCAAGGGGCGGCGCAGCGCAACCAGGAGCGCTGCACCGCCCGTACCAGCATTCGGCCCGTGGGAGTGGCTGGAAAGGAGCAAGCCCTGGCTTCAGGACGCGACAAGGCTGGCATGAGGAGTGTTCGACATCGCTCGAGTGAGGAGCAGCGGTGCGGCAGAGTGAGTACAAGGAAGATCGGCAGCGATTGTTGAGGGAGCAACAAGAAGGGGCTATGGTGGGGAGCTGGTATGGGGATGAAGGGGAGTTGTCGCGGACAGGAGAGTGATGTGGCGTGAGAAGACGATTGTTATCGCTGGGCAAGTAGGAGGTAGAGGTGGAGGGTAAGGGTGGGGGAGGGGCTGTTGCCAAGAGGGACTGACGGCAGGAGGGAGCCGCTTGTTGTAGGGAGGAAGGAGGAGCGGCCAGTTTAGTAACATCTTGAGTAGAGGAGGAGCATCTGGAAGGCTTGGGGATAGGTGTGTTTTCGAGGGGTGGATGACAGTGGAAATGATCTTACCCCTTCATTTCTTCAAACTATGTGAGGGGTGGCTGGCAGGTTCAGCTGTTTGTGTTCGTGACGTGGCATGGACTGCTGCGATGACGATCCTGGCTACGGTCCGTTTATCTTCATCGTCTGGCTTTTCGACGGTGTAGTCGACCAATAGGCGGCCGGGTGCTTGACGGCCAATGAAGGCGAGGAGGTGAGGTTTGGAGGGGGGAGGGGTGTGTCGATGGTTGGAAGGTGTTTCTCCTTTTATCTGTCCTGAAGTCTCGATTGTATGTTGGACTATACTCAATTCTAGACGAATCCTGTTATATCCACGGTTGATTTCTTTCAAGTTCGTAATGATCGAAGTAGTTTCAAATTCTTCAAATTTTAGTTGCCATATTCATCATCGTAATTGCCTTGCAGTAATCTTGATTAGGGCAAAAATTCGGATGAACTGATAGTGTTGATTTCTGAGCATATTTCTTCAACCATGATCACGTACGATTTCGAAATGACTTCTTAGCACTTTTCTTCACGGTTTTACTAAACGATTCTCCAATGGTGGTTTGAGGATCTGTTTCGAAAATCCTTATCGGATACCTAAACCTAAAATTCGTATGTCTTTTCCTTGATTCCACATGACCAGTTTGTAGCTTCGTAACTGATTTTCCTATTTTAAAATCTGCAGTTTTGTATTCTATCTAACTGATTTTCCTATTTTGAAACCTGCCGTTTGTAGCTTCGTATTCTGACTTCCTGTTCTTTCAAACTTCCCATGATTGATGTCTAGATTGGTTGCGCCCCAACAGGTGGTATAGGATGAGGGAGGGTGTCTTTTCAGGTGTTGTTTTGGAGCGTGAACCTTATGACAACTGATTGGTTGTCTATGCTTTGAGTTCTGCTAACGTATTGTGGTGGGGGGCTGCCGAGATAGCCTTCATCTTGTGAGCTATGGGGTGGAGGAGGTCGGCTCGCCATGACAGGAAGATGAATGTGGGTACTTCGTTGCGGGACCTTGTGAGCTTTGCTCCCTACTGTTCCTCCTCGAGCGAACTATGTGGTGGAGGAGGTCAGCTCGTCGCTTGAGGAGGAAGAGTGGGGAGAGTTTATAGGTTTGTGTGATAGGGGTAGGGTGAGTATAGGCAGTACGCGGAGAGGGCGGGGTGGTAACCATGTGTCCTGCTGGTGAGGAGGGCTAGCCGGCGGGATGGATGGCGGACAGACAGCAGTACGGATGGTGATTTTTCTGTTGAGAGTCCTGTTGGGACAGAAGTAGAACTGGGTGAAGGGGAGTGGTTGTCAGGTTCAACAGGCAATTCAGAATCTGGTTCGGGTCGAGTATGTCTTAGGAGATTTTTGCTGGGATGACGCAGACCGGTGCTGGGGCGTGGTTGCTCCGTCCTGTAACTCGGATCAGCGGGAGCTTGAGGTTTGGGAAGTTGCCAAGGATAGCAGGTAACCAGCAATTGTCGACGACTGGCCGATGTTGGGGTATAGCCCTGTGATCCGGTTGGAGACTGAGGCTGGGCGAGTTGTCGAGGGAGGAAGGCACTCCATCCGTTATATCAACGAGAGTCGGAGCTGGGGCGGGTTGTGCTGCCCTCAACCCTACCTGAAAAGGGGTTTTGAGACTCGGGGAGTTAAGTAATGAGGATAGAAAGGCGTGAGCCGGGGTTGGGTTAGCCTGTTAAAATGGGGGGTTGGAAGGATGGTCGCCAGTTTTGTCTTCTGGGAGTTGTGTTTGCTTCTTGCATAGACGGAACTCGAAGCTTGTTTCCTATACCTGAATGTTCAATTGCTTAAAATTGCTTAGAAAAAGTCGGTCGATCTTAAGAATGTTTTAGGACTCCAGGGACTCCTAGCAACCCATCTTAGGCGGTTTTGATGCTGTTATACACTGTGATCTGCGGCTGTTCGATACCAGAACGACGCTGGCCGGTGCTGGGCCGTTGCCCTGTAACCTGCTGATGCAGGAGCGTGAGGCCTGGTAGCGAGATCTGGGGATGATTTGGGGTGGGCATCCCAGGGGACGACCAAGGGTTGGTGCTGGGACGACGCTGGTCGGAGCTGGGGCGAGTTGTGTTGCCCTGTAACGCAGGGTTGTGAGCGTTCGTAGGACCTCTGTGGTAGCTTTTTGCATGAGTAGTTCCTCCCCATGTTTTCTGAATCACATCGTGCAGTCGGATTGTTCTCAGCCGAAGACGGGTAATGGCCCCAGTATCTCAAATGATCTCAAATGTTCTCAAATTATCTCTATAATTCGATATGGGACGTTGGGCCCAGTTTCCAGCACGTGCTGCTCCCCACGAATAGATTGGAGCACTTTTTGAAGGGCGATACGCCAGTGCAATGGATTTTGATGTTGTCGCGGACGATATCCATGGATTTTGATGTTGTCCTGGACGATATCCATGGATTTTGATGTTGTCCCGGACGATATCCATGGATTTTGATGTTGTCCCGGATGATATCCTCTGGCTTTGCAGTGGGCAGCTTGCCCGTTTTTGTAACAGCCACCTCCCAATCGCCAAATTTCTGAGAATCTCGAAGCGATTCCCCGCTCCCAGGGCAGCAACGCTAGCCCCCCTCCTGTTTTGGCAGCACCCGTTTTACGTTAGTATATGTGGAACGCCAGGTTTCCCTCGAATTCGATGCGGTGGAGTCACCTCACTTGATGCTGCGTTCTCTCCTTCTTCCACTTCCTCCAGTCTATGCTTCCAAGCCCCTCAATTCGCCCTCGTTTGTGAGTCTATCTCTATGATTCCTTCCTTCTGTCTCTCAGGGTTGCTGGTTTCCCTGCGCACAGTCTTTCCAGCCCCCCGACCGCTCGCACTGTCAGCACGATCCCACTCTCCAGTCCTGCCACATGTCATTCTTTCCACCTCCTCTCCCAACTGCAGCAGTTCTTCCAATGACTCGAGGCACTGCTTCTCCTCCTCCACTAGCTGTTCGTTGACAATGTCTTTCATGGTGAAACCCACTCCGTTCTCTTCCATCCTTCGTGCTCCCACCTGTCTCCATCTGCTGTCCCTAAGTGCCCCCTTCCTCTGCACCGGAAGCGGTCCGGGTTCGCCTTGGTGGAGACGTATACCGTGGCCTTCTGGCCGTTCTTTCTGAAGACCCAGGTGTCCGGAAAGCCGGGAGGGGTACCGCTTGGTATGCTCAGGCATGCCACTCTAGCATCATGGTTCGGGGTGAGGAAGTCACGGCCCGCAGGGAGCCACTCAATAACCAGACAGTTTGGGTACTCAACTTCCAGTCTCCACTGCACCATGCTATGGAGTCCCTCCGAAAGGTTGTTAAACTGGACCCAAAAGTGGTTGTGCAGCATAGCTTGCCTATGTCTCAATGCTTCTGGTTGTGGTGCCTTCAACGGTTTCCACCAATGAATCAATGCCACGGAGCCCTTGCAGTTGAGTGATCCAATGGAGAACAGATGTCTGGCATAGTCATCCTCAACGCACAAGACCGTAACAACAGTCCTCCCCCCACCTATGGAGCGAGATGTTGGGTTCTGTTCCTGGGACAGGCTGCAGTGCCCTCAGCCTATCTAATACCCACTTCCACTTGTTGTTCATTGACAACTCCTTTCCCCACTGGGAGAAAACAGACAGAACCGCATGCTTGAGGCCAAGTTCATTCAATGAGTCGAAGTCCTCTCTCTTCTCGAGCAAAAACTATATATCTTCGGCCCAGCGACTCTTGCGCGGGGATGCTTCACCAGGCAGCCCCATGTTGTCTCCCTTACTTGTGGCCGCACGGAGTGGTGACTGGCTATGTGCCGGTGCCAGGGCCTGAGTGTACGTGGGTGCCATGCTGACTCTCCGTCTACCTGGTGTCAGAACCGTCTTGCTCAACACTCTCTCTGCTGGTAGCCTTCCTCTGTTCCCTTCCCAGATCTTCCTCGTGCCCTCTCGTCTCACTTCCACTCTTATGACACCTGCCTTTTCTTTCTTTTTTTTTTTTTTTTTTTCCTGCGCGCTAAGCGCTCCTCGCTTCTACCGAAGGTGGCTCCTCGCTCCCATTGCCTGTTATTGGAAGCATCTGCCCTT
>BFEA01000027.1:3068111-3079421 GCA_003427395.1 Chara braunii | reverse complement strand
TCTCTCTCTCTCTCTCTCTCTCTCTCTCTCTCTCTCTCTCTCTCTCTCTCTCTCTCTCTCTCTCTCTCTCTCTCTCTCTCTCTCTCTCCGAGAAAGCTGTGGAGCTAGGAGGGTAATGTAGGGTAATGTACAGCCGAGAACATACCATTAGAGATGGCGGTACCCAACGGCTTTCCGGTAGGGGCTTACTGGAAACTTGGCACCTGTACTGGTAGGGGCATATTGAACATATTGCAGGCCCAAACGATGCCAGGTTTTTTTTGGAAACTTGAATCGTTGTCAGAGGGGCAAATCAGGGTAAGTCGGCCGTCGGAGGGGCGAAACGCTAATAAATGCAAAGTTCAGGGGCATTTCGAAAATTTTCCCTTTACTTATTTGCTGTTGTTTGTCTGTTTGCAGGCGACGTTTGGACTTGCGATGTCTGAAAAGACTTTCAGTCTGTTTGGACCTAGGCCACATTATGGCCCTCCTTTGCGACTGGGCCTTTTGGCGCCAGGTTCGGTTTCATCCGCTAGCGGGATGTTCCCTGCTACATCAGCAGGAAGGTCTGGACGTCCGGTAGGGACCCAGGCAGAGTATGCCGTTTCAGGCCAGGCCCAGGGGCACACCAGCGAGGCCCAGCGCCATACATAGCTGGGCCGGGCCATGCGCAAACACAGTTCAAGTAGCTCACTTCTTGGGCGACACGCTGCTGGAGCTGTGCGATACAGCGCTGCATTAGAGGTAGAGGTGTAGGTAGGGAGAGAGCCGGAGGCCATACCTGCAGCGGCGGACTATGTACCTGCGCGCCATAGCCGAGCTCCGCGCCGGGGCCCTGCGACACAGTGAACGGCCAGGACATTAGTTCCTGGCAGCCCTACCTGCATGTGAGGACAGCGAGGAGGACGACATCTTCTTCCTGCTCTCATTCTCCTTCCTCTTCCTCCGTCCTTCTTCTTCTTCTTCTTCTTCTTCTTCTTCTTCTTCTTCTTCTTCTTCTTAGAGAGAGAGAGAGAGAGAGAGAGAGAGAGAGAGAGAGAGAGAGAGAGAGGTTACATCGGGCCATGAGGCCCAGGATCTGATTTGACATTTTTGTGGCAGACATTGATTGGACATTTGGCAGGGGGACTATTTTCACTTTGCTATCGTGATCTTGGTCTTCTCCCTCATCTCCATCTTTGTCTCGCTTCTCCCCCCATCACCTCATCCGTGGTATCTCCCCATCGTGTGCTCAAAGACGGACCTTTCGTCTATGTATGCGGTCCCTCCCCTCTCTCTCACATGTGTGGTGTGCGATGCGGTGCCGAGTCAGTATCTGACAGGTGAGGCCATATCTTTGAGTCTTCCTCTGCGCTACATTGTGCTATTTTTGTATGTATCTGGATGTACATTTCTTGTTGATGCTTTGCCCATTCCAGTCATTTTCATCACTTGGCGGATCCTTGACTCCATATGCATCGCTCGATCGAGCATGTATCAGCTGGTATCTGAGCCGCACTGAGTGAATCAGGACGGGATCTGACCTGATGCGCGATTAGGGAAAACCGAGACTGATCGATTGATTGATTAATTGATCGATCAATTGATTGGGTGATTGATTGATCAATCGATTGAATCAATCGATCGATTGATTGATTGATTGACTAATTAGGATAGATTAATTGATTGATTAACTAATTAGGATAAACTATTTGCATTCACAATTTCTGCCTAAAATTTTGATTGGTTTTTCCTTCAGAATTTTGGAATTCCCTCTATTTTTAGGAAATTCGGATTTTGCTTTGATAATCCGAAATTTTACTTTTTCGGCATATCTCTTCGCAGTTCGTGTTTTGTGAATAAAACGTCTCAAAATAGAAAATTGATGCGCTTACTTTTATCTGAAATGTGTCGATTTTTAATTTTTTTTTTTTGGGAAATACCCCGAACTTGCGATTTTTTTCCTAGCAGTTCGATCATTATTTTCTGTCTTTTCGTTTTTGCAAAATTTTTTATTTTTTATTTTTTGATATTTTTTCAAAAACAAAAGTTCGAACTTTTCAACTTTGTGCAGTGGCTCCTTATTTGGACGATCTGCTACTGTTCATTGCTCTTCTTCTTCCATCTATTCTTTTCTTGGTGCTTTTCTGCTGTGGGGATTGGTGGTCCACATTAGCAGCGACATTTCAGCGGTGACATGTCAGCAGGCCAAGTCAGCAGCGACATGTCAACAGACCATGTCAGCAGTGACATGTCAGCAGACCATGTCAGCAGGCCATGTTAGCTACACATCAGTAGACCTACGTGCAACATCAGCAGCCACGTCAGCAGCTTAATCTCGAGCATCATGTCAGCAGCCATGTCAGCAGCCACGTCAGCAGCCATGTCAGCAGCCACGTCAGCAGCCGACATGATGCTCGAGATTAAGCAACGCGCAGACGTGGCAATTGCTGCTCGAGAGAAGAGAGAGAGAGAGAGTAGCCGAGGAGAAACATCGTTTTCCCGACTTACAGCAGCAAGCGAATGCGGGTGCAGCATGCCAGGCTGCAGATGAAGCATGGCAAGCACGCTGGGATACATTATTTGAGGAGGAGGCCGAAGTCTTGACCTTGGCCACCGACTGGGACACGTCGGTCAAGGAGGAGGGCGCCTCCAAGACCGTGTGAAAGTTCTCCACGGTCATCAAGTGAATTGTAGACCTTGTGGCCAACAGGAGGAGATTCTCACACTGGACAACAACGTGTAGACATTGAGCGCCCGTGTTCACACCTTGGAACAGCGGCCCGTTGCAGCAACAGCCGTTGGCCCCTCCAACATTTCGGATTGCGTAAATGCTTTGGAGATTGACGTAGGCACTTTCAAATATGGTGCTACGCAGCAGCAGGCAACGAATCAGCAACTCCAGTCAACCGATCATCACTTGGACCAGCAAATTTGTGCAGCAACCACAAGCCCGGCCTCGTCATCTCTCACGAACGCATACCCAAGTCGGATGATTTCCCGGTCTTCTGCGATGCATTGAAGATCGATCCAATCACGTGATGTTGACAATTGGAGTTGCGGTTGGACATGTACAACGTGTGTGACACCAACCGGCATGCCTGTCTCTACCATCGGTCGGGCAGCCCATGTCCAGCATGGCTTGACAACATATTATCCACGTCACACTCGGTGCCAATTGGAACCGCCCGAGCTCCAAGCGATGGAGAAACCGCAAGTTCCTCCAGAATTCCTTGCCGAGCTCGGAATGGATCGCCGAGTACCAACACTTGGCATTCACGCCCGACTTGCCGATCAGCTTCACGGACATGAAGCACTACTTCATTACGAGGTCTTGTCCAGCATTGCAAAATGCCTTAACGCAACTCGCGGAGACAGACACCACAAGTGAGTCTTTATTTAATAACGCCTCGTAGATTATTGTGACGAACACGGGAGCCTGTGGCGCTGGCTGTTTGTCTTCTGCAGGCTTGAGCAGAGATCAGCATCAGCCGAAAGTGGTCATGGTTGCAGCAACAACGCCGACCAATTCCAACAAGGCTGCTTCATCAGACGAGGGAGAGATGGTAGCAGCTGCCCGGGATGGTGGCCGCCCAACCTAGGGTCGAGTACGCAGCAAATCGAAGACAAGTACCTCTTCATCCCCTCGGACCGAAACAGCAGCTCAAGAACCTTGGCTCCATTATGGCATTTTGGAGGGCGTCTACAAGATCCGTTCCAAGTACCGATATTGTTTGTGGTACACCAGCGACGCACACGACACCGTAAGTTGTCCCACAAAAGCCAAGGGGAAGTCTCGTTCGCAAAAGTGAGCACAGTCGAGAGTGATACGGTTGCACTCTCGACGCCTTCAAACCGGTTGCTTCATGAGCAACCTCTCTTAATTATGAGGCACATGAGGAAGTCGTGAGTCCTCTTCTTCATTCTTTCGAGGACTTCGCTGCCTGGCTCGTTCCATCGTTGGGTTGTCTAGCTCAAGGACAAGGTGTGTGCGCGGTTTCCTCTTCGTCCGGTAGTGGCACCAATTCGTCGTGTTCATGTGGTTCTTCAAGGGATTCGGCACGTGAGTTCAACGTGGAGGTTTTGGACCCGCTGTCGCTCGAGGGTTTTGCATGGCTTCCTCTCCCTTCCACGGGCTGTTACCGGGACTGCAATGCGCAACATTATGCGCCCATTTGCACACATATTTGTCTTTCTATGCACCACCAACTTCGCCAACAGAAGACGAAGTTACAATGGGGGACCTCCTTGTGTATATCACCAAGGTGGCCCACGAGTTTCGCACGCAGTGGTATGACGACAACAACGCACCGCTTCTTTATGTTCGCATGCAAGTTGGGCAAGCGTTCTGCAGCGCTTTGCTGGATAACGGCGCGACTTGCAATTCCATGAGTCAATCCCTTATACAAAGGGCCTGCCTTGGCGCGCAAAGTTAGAAGGAAGCCACATCCTACAGCGGTCAAGATGGAGGACGGTCGGACGCAACTTCTTGATTGCTACATCAAGGCCGTGTCGGTTTATTTCGCACCACATGCATGCGGGCCGGTCGCGTCTGGCGTCTTAGACACCGACTTCGACATCATTTGGGGGATGCCTTGGCTCGCAAGTGCGTGGACCACACGGTCAACTTCCATCAAAGGACATTTACCGTTCGTGACGCTTTCGGCACCGAAGTCGCCTATACCATTCCTCTTCCGCACTCTTCGATCCGGTGCCAAGTTGTGACGACCAAATCTTTTCGGGCTAACTTGTGCTTTCAAGTGGACCGACGAGGTAGGCCAATGTTTCCTTCAGACCGTCGCGGTGATCGAATCTTCACTTCCAGACTCGTCTTCGGACCCCAGCGTGGTGCAGTTGCTTGACGAGTTCGCCGACATTTTCGAGTCTCCTACCGGTGTGGTGCCGGATCGGCTGATCTCCCAGAAGATCATCCTTGAAGCCGGCGTTGTGCCACCAAAAGGTTGCATCTATCGCATGAGCGAGGAAGAGCTTGCGGTTCTTCGTTCGCAAGTTGATGACTTGTTGGACAAGGGTTGGATCCGCCCTTGTAGCTCATCATATGGTGTGCCAGTTCTCTTCGTACGGAAGAGGAACAAGGACCTTCACTTGTGCATTAACAATCGCACGCTCAACGTGCAAATTGTTAAGAATGCGGGGCCTCTTCCTCGTATCGACGATCTTCTTGCGCATTTGGGCGGCGGAAAGTATTTTTCGAAGTTGGACTTGAAGTTGGGTTACCATCAAATTTCAATACACCTGCAAGATCGTTACAAATCTGCGTTTAAGACGAGGTACGGGCATTTTGAGTGGATTGTTATGCCTTTCGGCCTCACAAATGCCCCGACGACTTTTCAAGCGGTGATGACCAACGAGTTTCGCATGATGTTGGACCAGTTTGTGCTGGTCTAGTTGGACAACATTCTTGCCTATAGTCGGACGCTGGAGGACCGTCTCGAGCATCTTCGATGTGTGTTGGAGACACTGCGCCGCGGCAAGTACAAAGCCAACCATGACAAGTGTGGGTTTGTACGTCAAGAGTTGGAGTATTTGGGCCATTGCGTCACATCGGAGGGCATTAGTCCGTTACCGGACAAGATTCATGTCGTCCACGAGTGGCCAGAGTCGAGGAACGTTACGGATGTCTGCTCGTTTCTCGGCTCAACTGGCTACTATCAACGTTTTATCAAGGCAATACGAAGATCGTGGCTAACTTGACTTAGCTTCAATGCAAGGACCGGTCGTTCGACCTCGACGATGATGCGTGGGTTTCATTTTGGGCCCTCAAAGTCGCCTTGCTATTCGTGGAGGTTTAATGCATCTATGACCCGCTTTTGCCGACACGCATCACTACTGATGCATTCGACTATGGCATTGGTGTCGTCCTCGAGCAACACTATGGTGTGGATTGGCAGCCGGTTGAGTACTTTAGCAAGAGGGTGCTAGTTGTGCACTCAATTGACGAAGCACGAAAGGAGTTATTGGCCTTCGTACACGCCCATAAGCGGTGGTGGCATTTTCTTCTTGGTCGAAGTCAATTCCAATGGGTAACGGATAGCAATCCATTAATCTTTTACAAGACCCAAGACATAGTTAATAGTACCAACGCCCGTTGGATGACTTTCATCAACCAGTTTGACTTCTTCTCCGATCATATCCTTGGAAAGTCAAATCGTTTTGCAGACGTTCTCTCACGGCACCCGAATCTTTGTATCATGGTCTACTCAACGTTCGAGGTTGACGACGACTTGCGGGATAACTTCATCCGTGGCTACCAAGTCGACCCCGAGTTTCCCAACAAGTACGCGAACTGCTCCTCTCCAAATTCAGCGACATTGCATTATCGGATCCAAGAGGTCTATTTGCTAGTCCACTCACGGGGAAGGATTTTCTTTGTGTGCGAAGTGGTCCACACTTGCGTACGAGGCTTCTTGGCGAGTTCCACGACGTTCCCGCGACCAGACACTTTGGAGTCAATCGAACAATTGGTCGACTTCGCGAGCACTTTTGGTAGCCTGGCCTTTCCGGCGACGTCACACTTTATTGTGAGTCGTGCAAGGTTTGTCGGGGTTACAAATCCCGCAACCATAGTCCGTTCGGCGAGTTGTGACCATGACAGGTCCCCTTACGAAGAGGGGAATCGATTCACATGGACATCATCGGGATGTTCCCGAAGCACAAGACCGGCATGGATGAGATTCTCGCGGTGGTCGATCGACTCACCAAGTTCACCATGTTTTTGCCTTGTTGCGAAGGCATCGAAGTTGGCCGAGGTTCTTTATGCCGGTTGGATTCCTATAAAGGATTACCCAAGGAGATTGTTTGCAACCTCTACACCCAGTTCATGTTCGACTTTTGTGTTGGTCTCCTCAAATGATGGGGCTCATCTCTCAACCCGAGTTCTTCTCGTCACTCGCAAACCGATGGCCAAACCGAGAGGGGGCATCAAACCGCAAAGGTTCTTCTTTGCACGCTTATCCGTCCCGACCAAAAGGATTGGGTTGAGCGGTTGCTGGACGTCAAGTTGGCTTACAACTCCTCCATTCATCCATCTATCGGGATTTCGCCCTTCGAGTTCGAGCATGGCTCGCTGGTCACATCACACTTGGACACTATCGTTACACAAATGATCGGGAGCGACGACCAACTCACCTTCGTTCGAAGAGCTCTTTGTCAAGGCACGGGACCAGATGTCGAGGACGCAGCTACGCAACGTCTTCCTTGTCCGTTCCGCACGGGCAACCTTGTTTGGGTCTCCGTCGTGGAATCAGCCTCGAACAAGACCTCTCGCAAGCTTCTTCCTAAATGGATGAGGCCGTGGCGCATTGTAGCGCCTGCTGGTGATGCAGCGGAAGGACCTTCATTCGTAATTCAGGTGCCCGCCCACTTGCCCGTCCACCCGTCTTACATTGTTTAAAGTTAGCTCTGTTTGTTTCAGTGGAACACGACGACTTTCCCGGGCGACGATCGCAAGACCCACCCTCCATGGATGGTTTTCAGGAGGTCGTCGACATCAGTTCCTAGAGGCACTATGACAATAAGCCGATAGAGTACTCCGTACATTTTTCTTTTTGTAGCCATAAGGTCGACCGGTGGTTGACCCGTGCGGAATTCCAGGCCACAGCCCCCAAAGTCCTCGCACGTTACGAACGCAAGCAGCAAGGCAAGCTAGCACCTTTGGCTCTACGCTGTACTCGCCTCCAGGTCCCACCTTCGGATCGTCAGCTTCGTCCTTAACCCGGCTCAACTATAAGGAAGGGGGGGGGTTACATGCTTAGCTTGCACATGGGCCCCGTTTTGGGGGCCCAACGGTTGCTGGGGACCCCAGGCTGCCTGCCCATTCCAGGCACGTGACCTGGAGGCGCGCGCCCACGCTTTGCCCACAGGTTCAGATTCGAAGCAGAATTTATTTTTATTTGTTTATTTGCTGTTGTTTGTCTGTTTGCAGGGCGACGTTTTGGACTTGCAATGTCGGAAGTCTGTTTGGACCTAGGCCACATTCTGGGCCTCCTTCGCCACTGGGCCCGTTGGGGGCAGGTTCAGTTTGTCCGCTAGCAGGACGTTCCTGCTGCATCAGCAGGAAGGTCTGGACGTATGGGAGGGACCCAGGCAGAGCAGGCCGTTCAGGCCAGGGCCAGGGGCACACCAGCGAGGCCCAGGGATACATAGCTGGGCCAGGCCAGGGCACACATGCAGTTCAAGAAGCTCACTTCTTGGGCGACACGCTGCTGGAGCTGTGCGATAGAGCACTGCGTTAGAGATAGAGGTGTAGGTAGGGAGAGAGGCGGAGGCCATACCTGCAGCGGCGGACTACGTACCTGTGCGCCATAGCCGAGCTCCGGGCCGGCGACCTGCGACACAACGAACAGCCAGGATGTCAGTTCCTGGTGGTCCTACCTGCGGGTGAGGACAGTGAGGAGGATGAATTATGTTCTTCTTCCTGCTCTCGTCCTCCTTCCTCTTCCTCCCTCCTCCTTCTTCTTCTTCTTCTTTCAGAGAGAGAGAAGGAGAGATAGAGAGAGGTTACATGCAGAGGTTACATCGGGCCATGAGGCTTGGGATCTGATTCAACATTTTCGCGGCAGACATTGATTGGACATTCGGCAGGGAGACTATTTCGACTTCGCTATCACGATCTTGTTCTTCTTCTTCATCTCCATCTTCGTGGTATCTCTCCATGTGCATGCTCAAGGAGGGACCTTTCGTCTATGTATGCGGTCCCTCTCCTCTCTCTCACATGTGTGGTGTGTGATGGGTTGTCGCATCAGTATCTGACAGGTCAGGCCATATCTTTGAGTCTTCCGCTGCGCTACATTGTGCTATTTTCGTATGTATCTGGATGTACATTGCTTGTTGATGATTTGCTGACGCTGCATTGTCCATTCGAGTCCTTTTCATCACTTGGTGGAACCTTGGCTCCGTATGCATCGCTTGATCGAACATGTATCAGTGGTCGAGTGGTTCTAAAAACTGCTAAACGAGAAGAACGCCCGAAATTTCCACCCATCACACACTCCCTAGCCAACCTCTTCCACCGTGGAAGATGAAACTCCTTGACCCTATCTGCCTCCACCAAGGGTTAATACACTCCATCGACTCCAGCCCCAGAATACGACAACCATCAATTATTGCTCTTTAGCCCCCAGGACACAGCACTTTCCTCAAAGATGTTACCTCCGTAGGATAGGACTTTCGCCGTGCCGGCTACTAAGCGACCACCAAAGGATAATGAGGTCTTGCCACATCGCCACTGAAAATCACGCCCTTCTTCCCAGGGGATAAAACATCCCTCCGGCCCATGACCTGGCCCCTCTGCAAGTGTCCACCCCTGTCCTCGGCAGTCCCGGTTCAGGATAGGCCTCCTGATCGGTCACCATGGCGCCCCCATGCGCATACCGCGAGAACACACAACTCCTCTAGTCCTTGCAGAATAGGGGTCCCGTCCTCCGGGCCAAAAGGCCCGCCCTCGCCCTGAAGGAGATACCCACACGCTTGTCAGAAAGTGCACCGAAGCAACACATAATTGGAAAAAAAAAAAAACGGTTGGAAAAAAAAATAAACGGTGAACAATTGCATAAAAAAGTTGCAGATGCTATTTTGGGCAGATACCCAAACGGACCAAACACAAACCTCCATAGATGCAATCATGCAGACAAATCCAATAGAGAAGACTGGATTACCAAATCTGTCTACCAGGTGCTCGCCGCCGCAGGCTGGGTTAAAGGGTTGTCACGCCTTGCCGTTGCTCCAGCCAGCGTCACTCTGGCTTCAGCCCACTGTTAGCAACTAGAAGTGCCCCCCCCCCCCCCCCGCACCAAGCAGTCCCCCAGATCTCTCTACCACGCATTACACCTCAACTGGCTGGGTTACAGTGTTGTGCCACCTTGCCCCGGTTCCCGCCACCATCGCTCCAGCATTGTCCAATCATTGGCCAATCATTCACGATTATCACTGTAAAAAGTTAAAAACACCCTGATTCATACTGTCCTTGTTCAGACTAGGTTCAGAGCCGTAACTAGGTCCAGACCTGATTCATCCAATATCCAATTTATTGGCTCCCCCCCCACCCCCAACGAATAAAACTACCCACCGAGAAAAAATGTAATAGAAATATGGAGAAATTTGGTAAAAAGAGAATCTCGGGGACTCGAAATTGAGTTTAGGGCCTTAGGCTTAAAGAATTTGATTTGAGTAACTAGAAATCAGAATGTGAGACTAAGAAATTTGGGAATAGGAATTCCTTAGGATTAGAATTACAGAAAAATGCCAAGGTTGAAAGCTCTGAACTTCTGAAGTTAGGAATTTAGGAATTTAATTGAGATAGTACTTTGGGGTTAAGAAGATCGAATTGTAGAATTTTGGAAACTAAACCACCAGTACTCCGCCCAGCTATTGATGCCAAGGCTAGAAAAATGAACCGATGCAGGTGGTGTTTTGGCCGGCGCCGCCAGACATTTCAGTCTGCGGAGTCGGGCACCCAAAGCCCTGAAAAATGCGGTGTTAAACGAGCTGCATATTTGTTTTTCAAGCAGGGAAAGGTACCAGTGGTTGAAGAAGTGGAAACCCTTGAGCATTCAGAAATTTAGATCTGAGGGATATACGAATTTTGACATGCATGGGAATATACAGGAGTTTCGAAATTGAGGAATTCACCAGTTAGACGTTTCGTAATTAGAAATTTATCAGGTCTTTGAAAATTAAACCACCAGTACTTGGCCCAGCTATTGAAGTCGAGCCTGAATATGGCCTGCGAGCTGATTTTGCAGAGGCTCCCCCGACTGAAAGTCGTTACGTTCTTTTTTGGAAACCGGTAGCGGTACCCGTACCCAATTTTTGGCACCTTGGCCTCCTCACTGGTCCATCCCAACGGCCGTTTCGCATGTCCGTTTGTACGGTCGTTGAGCAGAGCCTCTCCACTTCCGTACGGCTTTTTCCTTTTTTCTTTTCTTTTTCATTTGTTGTCGTCGGCTGGGCCTCTTTTTCTTTTTTTCCTCGATTTCAGGGCTGATGTTGTGCTGGCATCATCCTTCTCCGCCATCTCCATCTCATCCGCCTCCACCATGGATTGTTTCAGCCATCGTGTCATGTTACCATGGCCGTGATCGTGCGCTTCCACCGACTCGTTCTTGTGCTACACTTGCGTCGGGGATGATTCCATCTCCCCACCCTATCTTCATGGCAACCACGTTTGAAGCACCATATCGAATAGGAGGACAACAACATCAAGGATTTTTCTGTCGGCTTTGTGAAAGGTCGGTCATTGGTCGGCTGGATTCCAGACGAGGGAATGACCTTGCTCTGTGTGTGTGTGTGTGTGTGTGTGTGTGTGTGTGTGTGTGTGTGTGTGTGTGTGTG
>BFEA01000027.1:3027620-3040120 GCA_003427395.1 Chara braunii | reverse complement strand
GAGAGAGAGAGAGAGAGAGAGAGAGAGAGAGAGAGAGAGAGAGAGAGAGAGAGTCTGCTCTTCCCCCCCACCTCTTCTCTGTGAAAGGACTTGAGAGGTGTAGAATAAGTGGGAGCTTTACGGCACAAGTGAAATACCACTACTTTTGGCTGCTGCTGCACCTACAGCAGCAGATCCAGCAGCGGCAGGACCTGCAGCGAATGCAGCTCCACCTTCAGCCGTGGGAAGTGGTGCAGCTGCAGCAGCTGCTCCATGTGGAGAAGTACACCCCTTTTGTCGTTTTGTTTGTGCTGGCGCAGCCCACGCCGCCCGCACCACGAGCGCTAAGCTAGTAGTACTGAATACTATAAAAGAAAGCTGAGCGCGGGATCACATGGCATCCAATGGGATCCCATGGCAGATGTCTGTTGTTCTGTTGCCACACAAACCATTTATTTCTATCCAGCTGCTAATGGGACTGGACCCATTATCAGGATGGCACCTAATGGTGTTTCAAGCTCTTTTGCCTATTTTGCCGCAGGATGCCAGATCTCATTCAGAAGTTGCTTTCTGCTTTCTTCTTTCTGGAGTTAGTGGGATGCGACCCTTTCAAATGAGAGGCATCCACTGGATGGAAAAATAAGTTTTGGTGAAAAAACGAGCTTTAGTATGAGCTGGCGAACTGGTAGACTCGCAGATGACTTACTGTGTATATAGCTTGAACATCAGACTGCTGCTATGATCTTCCCTGGAACTCAACACACCCTGATCTTGAATGTATACAAGCTATCTTTCCTGTACAATTCAGTCGTGCTGAGGGTGTGTGAAGTACAGGTGAAGATGCTACCGTCTTCCCCCGAACATAACGCACTCTGAAAATGAATGAATACAAGCTATTTCCGGCCAGATACAGCCAAAATAAGGGTGCGTTGTGTTCGGGGGAAGACGGTAGTTTGATCCTTGGTTTTTCCTTACACTGGAGCATTTTGGAAAACACTGCTGTGGAGAGTTGGCCTGCGCCTGATACCCTGCCTCTAGAACAACCTGGGGGTCAACTCCCCACAGATAAGGGTGGTTCACAAAAGTCTGCCGCTGCTTCCATCAACTCGTTCATCTCTTTTTTGCCGGTCGCTGTTCTTTGTTCGGGAAAAGACTCAAATTGCTCTTCGCAGGGAAGACGCTCTTGCATGGTCTTGCATGGTGAGTTATATGAAGAAGCTCGTATTCCGAAGGATTAAGGTTTGCGTGGAGTTTGTTTATCTCTTGAGTGCACAAAATGCAAGTGTATTAAAAAAATAAAAATAAAAAAAAATGCAAGTGTATTCCCTGACTGGATTGAAGGGTCTGATCGCTGCTCCGTCCCCTTCCTCACCCTGTGGGCCCTCCTCTTCTCCATTTCCCCCTTAAGTTTTAAGTGAGCGGTTGTTCGGTGCGGTCACTTCTTTTGGTATAGCTTTTCTAAAGCATGAATATCCGTGATTCATTTCGAAGAGAGTTATAGATCGCTGAATGTCTTCTTGTTTTGTGTCTTACTTTTATAGATCGCTGAATGTCTTCTTGTTTTGTGTCTTACTTTTTCAAAGAGGAATCAGCAGGTGGCCTCCATCATGCAGGGATGAAAGCCATGACGGATTGACGTTGTCTTCGCTTTGTCTTTGCGATGCTTTTTGTCATGTCTTATTAGAGACAGGCAGCTCTTTTTTGGGCTCAGACCTTAAGGGGCTGCTACATGCTGGGGCCCAAGGAGGAGTTCGGTAGACTAAGAACAATCTGAGCTTTTGTCAAAGGAAATAAATATGAAAACGGTCTCCGCCGAGGATAAGAAAAGGATCCAAAAAACGGTAATCACATTATACTTCGGGACCAAGAACTGACCAACTTGAAAAAAGAAGAAGAAAAGAAAAACGTGAAAAGCAAGGTTATAAAACTCAGTTAAATGTCACTATGAAAGGCTTAACATTCGTATGACATTCGTGATGATATCTGATTAAGTTTTATAGCTTCTTTTTGTTTGTCCGCACCTTATCCATTGCCTGATTTGTTGTACAAGAATCCAAGTACCATTTCTCAAATCCCATGAATTTCGTGATTTGCATGAAATATCATCCAAAACTCTGGTTGTCTTTGTGAAAATTCTGATGCAGAGCGGGGGTCATTTATGGTATAGTTGCGTGAAGACCTGTGTCAGCTAGAGGACTGAGCAAACAAGAGGAGGGTTAAGATCGAGAGCGAAGATGAGGCGGCAATTGCCGTTTGAGCGGCTTACTGAGAAGAACAAGCGGATTCTTCCGCTTGCTATTTCTATTGCTGGTGCCTGCACGATTTGTTTTTTTCTCGGCTCGTTCTACTGCGGTCTCAGGGAACCTAATGTTGTCCCTCGCCCACATACGCTCGTTGTGAATCCGCCCATAGCTTTTAAGCCTTGCAAAAGGGAGTTCCAGGATTTCACACCATGCACGGATCCTTCAGTAAGTCTGCATTCTTTGCCCTTCTCCCTCCCCTCCCCCCTTATGTATCCTCTTTGGATTTTTTTTTTGGTGCTATCGCCTCCCCTTTTCTTTTTTTTAAAAGCGATTAGATGTCTCAGATACCAACTTTACAGGAGTCAGCCGGTGATGTTGTTGTTGTTGTTGTTGTTGTTGTTGGTGTTTTTGTCCTTTTTTTTTTTTTTAACGATTGGATTTCCCAGATACCAAGTTTACAGAAGTCAGCCCAGGATACTTGTTCCTTCCCCCAAGACAGGACATATAGCCCACCCACCAACGCACCCACCCACACCCTCCCAGACACACCCTTTTTTTGTAGGGTTATGCTCAGCAAACGAAAAACATGCACACACACATGCACACACAGACACAAAACGTCATGACGAGTCGGCAAAACTGCGACGGAATAGTCAGTCACAGTCATGCTTTTTTGTGGAGTTCTGTGTGGCAGCATGACAACACACACACACACACACACACACACACACAAAAGAACATGCATACATCCACAGTGGTTCGGTGAAATATGTCAAATGCTTTTCATGGTGGAGGTGGCGGATTTGCATTTGTGGAACGTGACAATAGGCATGCACGCGCACACAGACACACAACAAATGAGGATCACTGCGAGAACAGACAACATAGGGTGCTAAGTGTTTTGAAATGCGGATGGGTGTGTAGGGAGGGTCTTGCACTTAAATATACGTACGGGTAGCTTTGCATCACTCAAAACTGCAGCAGTGAAACGGCCGCCTTGCCGAAGATGGGACACTCATTTGAACACCGTGGGAATGTTTCAATTACTGTATTATGATCTTTATGCATCTGATTGGAATATTAGTTTCTGTCATGATGGCTGTTTAAAACAGATGCATGCACAGATGCACGCACATAAATCAACTTGTCCAAATCGTGCAATCCAATGGGGATCCTACCCTTCCTCCCCCTTACACGAAGCAACGAAATGCAAACAACTGTCTTTGTTAAACAATGATGTGAACATTATCCTTTGGGTTTATAAGCAAAAATCAAAAGCTTTTTGGGTACTTCACCTGCATGAGGTTTTGCTCTGGGATGAGTGATGGCGAGGGCTCTTGAGGTTCCATGTATCCAGTTCATGATCACCCTTGTGCACACATAGTTCTGTGGTCCTCCAGTTGTTTGAACGAAATGAAAAGCTGATAATATCACTAGGAACCAAACTGTCGGTGGTGCGCAGACAACTGGAATGGCAAAGTACGTGTAACTTGTCTTTGAGAGCAGTCGCATGTAACTCGTCTTTGAGAGCAGTCGTGACAAAAGAACGTCATGTGAATCTCCATTAAGTCTGTCTTCGTCTGTCTGTCTTCTGCTGTCTGTTTTTGTCTGTGTCTTGATCTCTGTCTCTGTCTGTCTCTATCTCTGTCCCTGTCTATGTTTCTGTCTCTCTGCCCGTCTGTCCTGCCTCTTCCTCCCTCTCCCTCCCTCTCCCTCCCTCTCCCTCCCTCCCCCTCTCTCTTTCGAGGAGTCTATCATTGCATATCGGACGTCATTTATTTTGTGGATGAATTGACTGGACCCAGCTTTTGGAAGTTGTGAAATTGTCTACTGCAGCCTATGCGGGAATGAACCTTAATCACGAGATGTCCAGGTGCATGATAGGCAATAGGATTCGGAAGGTGTTCAGGTGCACTGACGGCTGCAGTGGAATTCCGAAACCTGTGAGAGCCTTGTGCGGGCAAGGCAGCTTACTTGACTGTCTTGTTTGATTGCTTGCTGATGATGGGGAGTTGTGCATCTCACTGTAATGTACTTGTTATACTGGGTTCTTTTGCTCGGATGGTTGTGATTATTTTCGTTTTTCTAGTTATGCAGGTCTCTTACTTGGATGGTGGTGATTGTTTTCCATACCTTGTGTTGTGTTGTCATGTGGCATACTGTTGGGTGCGGTCGTGGGCACTTCCTTTCCACAGAGATGGTCAAAACATGCTGGAAATACTAAGGGATATGCGGCGAGGGAGAGGCATTGCCCCCCGAAGCAGGACCGGTTGCAGTGTTTAGTGCCCCCCCCACCGGATTACAAGGACCCAATCAGATGGCCAGAGAGCCTTAACACGACCTGGTACAGGTTAGTAAGCGTTTGCCTGTAGCCTCGTCGTTCTTCCATGAGGCGGCTACTCCACTGCTTTGTTATTTTTTTTGTTTTTCACTCTGTCTTCGAAACGACTGCTTGATCTAGGAGGTGTAGGTATGGGGGATGGATGTGTGCTTGGGTGGATTGATGGATGCATAGTGCAGGTGGGTGGGTGATCAACTGAGTGGAAGCAAGGTGGATGAGTGGATGAGTGAATAGATGGATTGGGGGGTGAATTGGTAGATGGGTTTCTTCTTTTTTTATCCTTTACCATAGGCAAATAGGTTGGATGGGGGGACAGAAGACTGCACGGTTGTGATGCCGGTGTCAAAGTAAACCAGCCGAGCACATGGATCTATGCATTGATAGTATCTCCTGACATGCTGCTGGGAGGTAGTGCTGCCTGCGAGAAAGTGTGTGTGTGTGTGTGTGTGTGCGAGCGTGTTGGTTGTCGACTGTGGCTAACCAGGCAATGTTCAATCAATGTTATAAAACAGTCCTGGTTTCGGTGGTGATATGAGGGCTCAAGAAGGGGGTAGATAACAAAAACGGCAAGGACGGAGGATGAAGGGAGAATGGTTTCCGGACTGCAATGTTCTTTGCTGGCTTGCTGAAACTCATAATGTTTGCACTTTGGTTGATGATGTGCGATCGGCCCTCGGTTGCGTATA
The DNA here is from genome assembly GCA_003427395.1 of Chara braunii. Taxonomy (NCBI): domain Eukaryota; kingdom Viridiplantae; phylum Streptophyta; class Charophyceae; order Charales; family Characeae; genus Chara; species Chara braunii. The sequence goes on along the minus strand of BFEA01000027.1, from coordinate 3,034,871 downwards.
AAGGTGAATGAGGCTTTGATGTCTGTCCGTTCGTTCTCCTGACATCAACCATTTCTAAACGTTCAGGTGTTTGTGGCCTTGGCCAGGGGCAATTCGATGTTTACCTGAGGCATAATACAACATATCCAATCCGCTAATTCCGTGCATTGTGGTCGTGGCTGCTTCTTGTTGATGCTCCGATTTTCTGCAAAGCAGCAACGTTCCCTATGACTGGATCGACAAGCAGAAGTCAAACCAGCATTGGGTAGAAAGGAAGGATGACAAGTTTATCTTCCCAGGAGGTGGGACCATGTTTCCGCATGGTGTTGGAGTATATGTGGACAACTTGCAGGAGGTCTTGCCTCCTCTGAAGGATGGCACRATCAGAACTGCTCTGGATACTGGTTGCGGGGTAAGCAAGTCGAAAACCTGCTTTCCCCATCACACTCCTGTCCACCCTGTTTTTCCCTTTTTCTGGTAGTATRCAGGTTGCTACTCCGTCAAAATGTCTGAGTTTCAAGCTGCGTAGCAAGGCGAACATGTTGTTAGCCGGCTTTACGAATGTGCGAACACGTTCGCCTGTTCGCCCGAACAGGGGACGAACATGTTTGCACAAACAGGAGAAAAGTGCTGGCAAACATGTTCGTGTGTATGTGGGTGGGGGAGGGACAGGTGTGGAGGGATTTGCGGGGGGGCTAGGAGGCGAACAACATGGTGCGCTGGGCGGGGTGGGCATTGAGAGAGAGAGAGAGAGAGAGAGAGAGAGAGAGAGAGAGAGAGAGAGAGAGAGAGAGAGAGAGAGAGAGAGAGAGAGAGAGNGAGAGAGAGAGAGAGAGAGAGAGAGAGAGAGAGAGAGAGAGAGAGAGAGAGAGGGCACACGTGCCTGCAAATTCATTCTGTTCCCCGACATGCATATGATATGGCGGCTGTATCTTCTGGCGTTGTTGCGGAAGATTCATTCTCCATTTGCATTTTGGGAGTAACGGGCTGCGTGCCCTCTCCCTCGCTCTCTCTCTTTCTCTGAGAGATCTCACACACACACACACACACACGCACACACAGAGAGAGAGAGAGAGAGAGAGAGAGAGAGAGAGAGGGAGATGGCGTGCACTACTCCTGAAATGTGGAAATGGAGAATGAATCTTCTGCAACAATGTGGGAAGATACAACCACCATATGGGGAACAAGAATGAATATTCCACGGGACTGCCAAATAGGAATGAATCTCCCGCTAGAACATGAAATGATACATCCTAATTTTATGTTTCTTTTTAAGTTTTTATTATTCTCTTTTCGATCTCGTTTTTTGCTTTCTAGTATATGAGTACAAGAATAAGAAAATTAATGAAAAAATGTCTATATATATATCTCTGTTTGTGACGATATATATATTTTAAATAAAAAAAATAAAAATGTTTGCGTTCGCTCGATTTTAGGAGGTGTCCACGTTCGCACGTGAAAGTTTGTGTTCACTTGTGAACATGAACGCCATGCTACACAGGTTTCAAGCATACATGTGGCGCATCACGTGCGCGCACGTTTTGCACGTGCGGCACATAGCACACATGCATGCATGCGTGCGCACGTGATGTGATCCAAGTATGGAAAATAGGGTCGGTTAAAAAATTCAAAAAGGGCAGGCTGTGTTAGCCAAATGTGCCCCCTCCCCCCCCCCTGAAAATTGTAAGTGCACAGAAAAAATAAATTTGAGGCCACATTGTACTCATTGGATCTAGTCTCTTTTCCAAAGGGCCGCCGACAGAGAATTAGCAAGGGTCCCATTTCTTTGGAGAGACGTACATCGAACTGCTGGTGAGACATGAGCAGCACAGCAATATATTCTGGATTCAAATTCAGGTCTGTGTTCCAGCAGTTATGGTATACAAACTTACGACTAACAGTACTGTAGCTCTCTCGTGTTTTTTGTTTTTCCTTGTCTTACGTGCAGTGGCCCTAAGGGCCTCGCTCCACTAGTCACCACGTGCACAAAAGACAAAACACATGGAAGCGTATAGTTCCAGTTTCTAGGAGAATATTTATTCTAGTTTTGCACATTTGGTGAGTAGTGGATTGAAGCCCTGAAAATCACATGCCGAGTTAGTATGTTAGTAACCCATGCTGCTGAAACACGGACCTGAATTCGAAGCTAGACCTTATATAGTAAGCCTGCTACTGCCTTATTATAAGTCCAGCGACTGCCATTTTCTTGGGCGAGGAAACCCTTGCTAATTTTTGGCAGGGGCCATTCCAAGTACGGGCAAGGGCTTCTTGCTCTCTCTCTCTCTCTCTCTCTCTCTCTCTCTCTCTCTCTCTCTCTCTCTCTCTCTCTCTCTCTCTCTCTTGCGTGCGCGTGCGCGTGTATACACACATCCCAACTGCTTTTCTTTTCTTTCTTTCTTTCTTCCCCCCCCCCCACACATCAGCGATCAGCGCCCCGCACTGCGCAGTGCATCTCACATATGCACCACAAGTATGGTTTCAAGTGTGTATTTTGTCCGCTCGCCAACTAGAAGACGTGTGCTTTGGGATGAATCCCCATCTACGGAATGCTGTTGTTTGATTTCCCCTTGTCCATTCATTGTATCTTTTCCTTCTTTCGTCAAAAAAAGCATTTCTGCTTCATCTGGTTCTACCGTTCTACCAAAAATTCCTGCACCAGAATGATAGGAAATGGTTTGGTTTAAAATAGGGGAAAAAAATCCTGCACGAGATGGTGTTTGTTGAACGGCAGTGGACAATTTTGTTGACACCTAAGCTTTGGTCCTTTTTTTTTTTCTTTCCCCACAGCCCTCTGTCTCTCTCTCTCTCTCACACACACACACATAGGCCTAAGCTTCTCTCCCTCCCTGGCTCCTCGGGCCGTATTTCTCACTCTCTCTCTGTGTATCATCCTCTCTTCACGTGGGACTGGCAAATTCTTTCAGCTGTTGCGATCCTTCTTTGTGATCGAATATTGATTGTTTGCCAATCGTTGACGTCCCTGATCACCTTCTCGGATTCGCCTGAATGTTTCTTGGCTGCTTGCAGGTTGCCAGCTGGGGTGGAGATTTGCTGCACAGGGGCATCCTTCCTTTGTCTTTTGCACCAAAAGATAACCATGAGGCACAGATCCAGTTTGCTCTTGAGCGGGGTATTCCAGCTATGCTCGGCGTAATCGCCACTCAAAGACTGCCATACCCGAGCAGAGCTTTCGATATGGCACACTGCAGCAGATGCCTTATCCCGTGGTCAGCCAATGGTGGGTTGTCTCCATACATTCCTGTCCAGCATGTGTAGAATATGTGGTGATCATCTTCGTTCCTCCATCTCATCACGCAGTACCTTGCTTTCTATTTGCTCTTGCGTCGGAACATAATTATTGGGGCCAGGTGTCCAGAGTTGATGGTGGATTTATCTTTGAAATTCTCTGCATGCCCCTTTGTGACCTTGAGGCTGCTGTCATTCTGGTTTGTGTCTGTCGATACTACAAAGCTTTTCCCTGACCAGGAATTTTTGTGTAGGCTGTAGGAAGAGAATTAGTGGACCAGGTGTCCAGAGTTCATGGCCGATTTGTCATTGACATTCTTGGCATGCCCCTTCGTCACTTTCCTACAGGGTGTTTTTCACTTGTACTGCGAGTTGGCAAATATGAAGTGGTAGTCTATGACAAAAGGACAGGCAGGTAGGCCTTACCATGGCGGCCTGCCTGTCCGTTTTGTTTCCTTTTTTGCGGACTTTTTTTTGTGTGTTTTGTTTTGTGCATGGAATCTAGTGGAACAGGGCCTAACTCAGTTTGTGGCGCATGCGTAATCGGTATTGATCAAGACCAAGAACCGACTTCTCAGAGACAATATAAAAATAGCACAGCGGAAGACTGGAATACCAAGATCTGACTCAGCAAGGACAATGTCAGGACCCGACTGCAACCATCATCACACAGTGTGAGTGGCTCGGCACAGCAAACATAGAAGGTGCGCCGAGCCTGACCACATACACGGACGAAGATGGGGGAGAATAGACTAAGGGTGGAGGAGACAGTGAGGATCAGCCACCATAACCCGATGAACCCAGTCTCCAATGCATCCCAATGTCGCTGCTCATACTATGTCAAGTCACAATGTCGCCGAGTGAGGCGAAGGTCGAAAGTCACCAAGTCTCAATGTCAACTCTCTCTCTCTCTCTCTCTCTCTCTCTCTCTCTCTCTCTCTCTCTCTCTCTCTCTCTCTCTCTCGCTCTCGCTCGCTCGCTGCATGTATGCCAGGTACTAACCTGCAGAAAGGTGTCACCTTGATGCAGGTGCGGACGTACTGAAGACGCAGGTAAGTCCCCTGGCCTCCGCCTCAACTCTCCCTTCTACTGCAGCTCGAGTGCAGTGCTTTCTCGCTCCCTCTCCTAACGGCGCCCAGCGCGTCGACTAATCTCCGCACTAACACAGAGCTACCTCAAAAACTACCCAAGTACTACCTGCCTACAACTGAGGCGGGCCAGCTATACATAGCGCTGGTCCAGCCTCAGGGTCTGCCTCGAAACAAACGGGCGCCTCAATTCGAATCTGGTGCCTAACCATCCTGGCCCCTAAACTGCCGTATTACAGACTGGTACCTGGCGCCTAACGAAATGGCGCCAAAACGGACCTCAGGTCTGCCTAACCTGGACTCGGTCTGGTGCCTACAGAAACAGCACCCAGGGCCTAAAATGGCTCAGACCTAACCTAGACCCGGTAGTAGACCCTGAAATGCCGCTGGGCCTAATCCTGACAGACCTTGGACCTGGCCCTACCCAGCCCTACCCCTACACCTACTGGTTGGGCCCTCTAGGGGCCCGTGTGGTATTGAGAATGCCAACCCCCCCTCTCCTTGAAAGACCGAGTTCGCTGGCGAGGACGAAGCTGTCTGTCGGAGGGAGGGACCGAAGTTCGGGTGGGATGGGCAGGTTGTGAAGCTTGTTTCGCAAGTCGTCGCTTCTTGTAGTCGGCGTAGACTAGCGGGGCTGATGCTTGCAAGTCTGCTCGTGAAATCCATCGTGTGTCGTCATGGTTGCATTGCTTGAAGGCTACCTTGTATTGCATTGGCTTGTTGCCGTACTTGCAAGGCATAATGACCCAATCGATCTCTTGGTGGCCATCCATAAAAGGACGGGCTTGTGATCGCCGGCCCGGGAAGTCATCACTCTTGGCTGGTGTATAAGTAGCCAGCTTGGAGGTGTGGAAAAACTGGGTGGACTGGAAGATGCGGCGGGATTTCGATCACAAACAATGGGCCATCGGGCTTGTTGCCTGTGACTGATTTGATGGTCTGTGGTCCACACCACTTGGGGAGGAGCTTGCACGAGACATCTTGTTCGAGAGCGAACTCCTTGGAGGAAATCCATACAGGGTCGCCGACGCGGATGGGACATGGCTCACGATGCCGATTAGCCTGCTGCTGCATGAAGGCTTGAGCCTTTTGCATGTTTGTGCGGGCGTACGGAAGCGGGAGAGCAAGGGGCGTCTATGTCGGCTGCCCGAGTGAATAGAAGATTGGCGAAGATGCATCCTTTACGGCCACCATGGTGCAACTCAAATGGAGTCACACCAATTGCCGGATACAACGAAGTGTTGTAGGTGAATTTGATGTTGGGGAGGTAATCAACCCAAACTATCTGGTATGGACGATGAGCGTACGGAGCAACATTTGAGCGGTTTGATGTGCCCGCTCTGTTTGCCCGTCCGTTTGTGGGTGACGAGTCGAACTTGGTTTTATCTCGGTGCCGTACTCTTTCATGAGAGAGGTCCAAAAAACCGACGTGAATTAAGTGTCACGGTCGCTAACGATATCTTTTGAACGCTGTGGCCACAAATCCAACCGGTGTGCAAGAGTCTCGTGAGCTCGGGAGCCGTTGCATGATACTTGCAAGGAAGAAGCCGCGCGTACTTCCTTAGCCGGTCAACGACTGTAAGGATGCCGTCGTGCCCAAGGTGTGGGAAGGGTCCGGTGACGTCCATGGCAATTGAACAGCCGGGCTTCCGAGGAATTGGCAACGGGCGCAACTCACCGTAGGGGTTGCGGCTGCGGGGCTTGTTGCATCGACAAACCTCGCGAGATTTGCAATGCCATGTTACGTGGATGATGACATCGGACCATCGAAATTGTTGGCGAAGTTGAGCGACTGTCTGGTTGACTCCAAAGTGTTCGGCGAGCCGCGAGTTGTGGTACGCACCAAGGAGGTGAGTCCGTAATCGGTGGTCATGTGGGATGCATAACAATTCTTTGCCTCGCGAATGGAGAAGCAAGTACCCATCGACGATGCGGTAGTGGGTAGCTGGTGGGTTATCCGAAGAAAGTTCCTTGTAGAGGGTAGCATAGTCCGGATCCGTCTTGTATGCTCGTACGAAATACTGGTGTAGGTCCTCGTCGAAGTCAAAGGCGCGGTGTGTCAATGCGCAAAGATCGGCTCTTCGCAAGAGAGCATCAGTGGCTCGATTGGAGAGACCCTAGATATGCTTTGGTGCGAAGTCGAACTGGTTGACGAAGTTCATCCATCTTCAGATCGTGCTACTCACCGTGTCTTGTAGTAGGTCAATGGGTCGCGGTACTTACCAAGGAGGTGAGTCCGTAATCCGCGGTCCCATGGGATGCATAGCAAGTCTTTGCCTCGCGAATGGAGAAGCAAGTACCTATCGACAATGTGGTAGTGGCTAGCCAGTGGGTTATCCGAAGAAAGTCCCTCGTAGAGGGTAGCATAGTCCGGATCCGTCTTGTATGCTCGTACAAAATACTGGTGTAGGTCTTCATTGAAGTCGAAGGCGTGGTATGTCAATGCGCAAAGATCGGCTCTTCGCGAGAGAGCATCGATCGCTCGATTGGAGAGACCCGAGATAGGCTTTGGCGCGAAGTCGAATTGGTCAATGAAGTACATCCATCTTTCGATTGTGCTACTCACCGTGTCTTGTAGTAGGTCAATGGGTTATTGTCGGTAACCCAAGTGAACCTACGACGCCTGAGGAGGAAGTGTTTGTGTACCGTAACGAAGGCCAGCAACTCTTTTCTTCCTCGCATCATCAAGCGAATTGATGGGGGGCACCTTTTGGCTGAAGTACTCACTCGGATGCCGGTTTATGCCGTCGTGCTGCTCCAAGACTGCACCAAGGTTGTAGCCGAAAGCGCCCGTAGTCACTCTCGTTGGCAAAGTTGGGTCGTAGATGCTCAAAACGGGAGCCATGTTATGACCCTGGCCAATTTCGAGATACACATCCACTGGAAAGTACAATGCCATCCAATTGCAGAAAGAAATGAATGAACTTGAGAGGTGAGA
>BFEA01000027.1:3006661-3018293 GCA_003427395.1 Chara braunii | reverse complement strand
CTTAGCAGGGGGGGAACTCAGTAGGGCATTCAGTCTATGAGCAAAACTCAGGAATCAGCTGTGTGTTTCAGTCCGTGTTCGGACGGGTTATCACAGCCATGAGCATTGTCGTCTTAGGCTTGTGGAACGCACTCCGTACTTTGTCGGTGAAATGGAAGGGCACCTTTGGGGACTGAAGCCGTGACAAAGGTGAGGCGATCCATGCATATCCATCAATGAAGCGTGTTGGTAGTACCCAACCAATCCCACGAAGGAGTGAACCTTCGTGGTGTTGGTGGGTTCCGACTAATCTTGGATGGCCTAGATTTTGTTCGGGAGTGGACGGATGCCTTGCGGCGTCACAAAGTGACCCAAGTACTCGAGCTCTTGTTGCGTGAACTCGCATTTGGCTCGATTGGCCTTGTACTTGGACGTACGTAACCTCTCGAAAACAACACGTAGGTGTGTGAGGCTCTTCCAAGGTCCGATTGTAAACCGAGATGTTGTTGAAGTAGATGAGCATACACTGGTCCAATATATCTCGGAACTTCGTCGCCATTGCCACTTGTAAAGTGGTCCGGGCATTCGTTGGGCCGAATGTCATTACGACCCATTTGAAGTGGCCATACCGCGTCTTGAACGCAGTCTTATCCCGATCTTGTAGATGGATCTCGAGGTCCAATTTTGAGAAGTATGTGGCGCCGCGCAAGCGTTCTAGAAGATCGTCGATGCGCGGGAGCGGGCCTGCATTCTTAACGGTATGAGCGTTAAGCTTGCGGTAGTCAATGCACTAGCGCAAGTCCTTGTTCTTCGTCAGACGAAGAGAACGGGTGCACCGTAGGGCGAGCAGCTGAGGCGAATCCAGCCTTGTGCAATGAGGTTGTCGAGTTGTGTACGGAGCACCTCGAGTGCCTCCTCACTCATGCGGTGGATACAACCGCGCGGAGGTACGACCCTGTCCTCAAGGATGATCTCATGGCGAATAGGCTGATCCGCTACGATTGCGGCTGGGACTTTGAAGACGTCACCGAAGGAGTCAAGAAGCTCTACGATTTGTGGATCCGGTGGTACTTTTGTTGCTGGCTTGTCCGAAGGAGGGATGACATGCAAAAAGCAAAGGCCCATTTCTTCAACGTCATGCCGTGCGACAAAGTTGCGAATGCTCGTCGCGGAAACCACGTGACAACCAATCGAAGGGTGAGGTGGAGGAACTGTGCATGGGACTAGCATGCCGTTCCGATCACGAACGGGAATGGTAGGATGATGGAAGTTCACTGGGTGGTCTTTGCTTCGCAGCCACGACATGCCCAAGATCATGTCGAACTTAGTGTCCAAGATGTCGAAGGACACGACCTTGCGTGCATGCGGGCGAAGTACATGGGCACCGCGCCAATGCACCGGTCGATTGACTTGTGTGTGTGACCGTCGGTCAAAGTGACTGGCATGGGCTGCAACTTCCTTCGAACGCGCGGCCTGAAGTCGGCACGCACCATAACGTCTTGGCTAATGCAGTTGCAAGTAGATCCGCAATCGATCAAGGTGCTGCAGATCGCCTTCCCGATCTGAATGAGGATGTAAAGTAACAGCTCTTCGATGTCGTCGTACCGTTGGGTGGCGTACTCATGGTGAATCTTTGCAAGGTACTCGCAAAGGTCAACAACCGCTACTCCGTCTTCCGTCAACGGAGCTGGGGCTGCAGCGTGCAAGTACTTGCACAAATCTGGTTTCAGCAAGGAGCCGGATGGGGGGTGAGGAAACCATTGGAAGTCTTTTGTAGTCAACGTGTCGAGTTGGTCCTCAAGACTCGACCAAACCGATGAATCCCTCGAGGATAGTAGTGACCGCGAAGAAGTCGAAACGCTTGTCGATGGTGATAAAACCGCACATGCGCATGAGTCTTGCACGTGGAGGGGGAGGTCCAACGAAGGGACCAGCTGGACAGCGTAGTTGTCATACGGAGTACGCGAACTTGCAACATCCGCATGCTCCCCGGACGTGGAGGACGTTGCTAGCAAGGCAACCGTGTTTGGCGGAATGGGAAGTGGAGTCGCCTCACTTCCTGCGGAGCTCAGTTTCCCGAGCTTTGCCTGGGTCAAACGTCCTCCTTGCCCTTATTTGGACATTGGGTGGGGGTGTGTTTGGTGCCCTTGCACCAAAAACATCATCCCCACTTCTGTCGGAGCTTGAATTGCTCCCCGGTGAGGTTGAACTTTACCCAGGGCTTGTTCGGCTGTCCAACTCCCAACATTGAAGCGGGTGTCGCCTTTTTCTTTCGTGAGTTGGTGCTTTGCAGCGGGAGGGCATTGACTTGGTCTCCTTCACTTGACGCTGAAGTCGATGTCGGATCTTCACCTGGCCCATTCAATTGGACTGCAGCTACGGGCTGTGTCCGTTGGCCTTTTCCTCTCTCCACAAAGTTCGGTTGTCCTTGTCGTACATTGGCGGCATGCTGATTGGATTGGATAATGGCACGAGGGCGAGTGACGATCGCGTCGAATTCTTCATAATCTTCTTCTTGTCCAAACACTTGCGTCAGGGAGTCGACTGACCGTCAGAGAAACTTGTGTCGGATGTGTTCAAAAGGCAAGCTCAAGTTCGGAACGACAACTATCTTTTGTCATTCGGTCAGACTTGGCATGCATCGGTGGTGTTGAGGTAGAGTGCTGTGATCTTAAGGTAGTTGGGGACTTCGTGGAGTCCCAACTCCATGATAAACCCTTGTCAAATGAAAATCATAACAATGAGTGGTTGAACCAGAATCAATATCCAAAGTTCCTTCGTACTGCCAGCACAACAATAGGTCCACCGTAACCATGGCTTCCCCCTTCACCTTCCTCTCATATGCCAAGGCTATGGCGGACTACTAGGGGCTCTGCCCTCCTGTGCAGAAGACAACTCAAAGCAGCTATGGTTGCTGCTCTTCAGGCCGCCATGCCTGACTCTGCCTCGAAGCTTCCTTGGTGCGGCACTACCCCAACTGGGGCCTTCCAGATGCAGTGCCTAACAAGATGATGAAGTTGGTGTCCACCATAGTCAGGTAGGTACCTCGCCACTCTCCTCCTCCTCCCCGTTCTTCCTCCTCCTCAAGATGGGCTCCTTGCCATAGCCAGGCCGAGCGCCCAGCTCCTTGTCGTCCTCCCTGCCCACTCAAGCAGTATGTCGGCCAACCTTGCACACCGTAAATGAGGAGGAGCTATTCGCTCCTCCTGGAGATATAGTGGCCTACTTGCCTCTTGGGCGGTGACTTCCAGGCCGCATGGCCTCCAAGCAACTGGTACCTCCTCCCTTTTTGAGGGAAACATCATTGCGGGCTCTGATATCGTCCGTAAAGGTCCTAGACGCAGGCTACTTGGACTGGTACCTGCCTACCTCTAGCCTACCGCTACTGGGCCTCTAAAAATGCCAAGTTTTTGTCTTCTTCTGGTCCGCCTCGAGTACCCGACACATCTACTACTACTTGAATGGTACCGGCCTACCTGCTACATGATTGTTTTTCCTCGCTGTTCTAAGTTTCGTGGGTCTACCCCCGCTACTTAGTGTTTTTCCCCGCTGCAACCCTCATAGTCACGGCCACGGGTAAGTACCGGCCCTGCAAACGAACAAGTACCCTTTGCCGGTCACACACACACTCAGGCCGACAAGTGCCCAGACAGGCACACAGACCAGCAGGCACGCGCACACACAGACTTAGAATAATCAGCAGGATGAGGGAATCTCAGCAAGGCATACATTCCAGCCTCAAAACTCAGAAATCAGCAGTGTTCTCAGTCTGTGTTTTGGCGGGTCATTACAAAGCAATCAATCAATCAACCAACCAATCAATCAATCAATCAGTCAATCAGTCGATCAATCAATCAATCAATTCTTGAATTAACCAAGACAAGATGGTAAATTTATCTGAGCAGATCCTTGTCTGGGAGGTCTGCTCCGATACCAAACTGTCGCATGCCTAATCGGCATCGATCAGGACCAAGAACCGACATCTCAGAGACAACACAAAAATAGCACAGCGGATGACTGAAATACCAAGATCTGACTCTGCAAGGACGATGTCAGCACCCGACTGCACAGTGTGAGTGGCTCGGCACAGCAAACATAGGAGGTGCGCCGAGCCTGACCACATACATGGACGAAATTGGGGGAGAAGGGACGAAGGGTGGAGGAGATAGGGAGGATCAGCCACCATAGCCCGATGAACCCAGTCTCCAATGTATCCCAATGTCGCTGCTCATACAATGTCAAGTCGCAATGTCACTGGATCGGGCGAAGCCCGAAAATAACCAAGTCTCAATGTCAACTCTCGACTCTCTTATTCGGCAGAAGAAGAAGAAGAAGAAGCTCCGGAGGGAAAGGAGAAGAGCGCAGGAGAACGGACAGTGGGAAAGAAGAAGCAGCAATCCCTACTCTCTCTCTCTCTCTCTCTCTCTCTCTCTCTCTCTCTCTCTCTCTCTCTCTCTCTCTCTCTCTCTCTGCATGTATGCCAGGTACTAACCTGCAGAAAGGTGTTGCGGACATACGGAAGATGAAGATGGAGCTATGGCGCCACAGGTAAGTCGCAGGTAAGACCCCTGGCTTCTGCCTCAACTCTCCCTCCTACTGCAGCTCGACTGCAGTGCTCTCTTGCTCCCTCTCCTAACGGCGCCCAGTGCGTTGACTAACGCAGAGCTACCTCAAAAACTACCCGAGTACTACCTCCCTAACCTGGACTGGGTCTGACGAAGATGGAGCTATGGTGCCACGGGTAAGTCGCAGGTAAGACCCCTGGCCTCTGCCTCAACTCTCCCTCCTACTGCAGCTCGACTGCAGTGCTCACTCGCTCCCTCTCCAAACGGCGCCCAGTGCGTTGACTAACGCAGAGCTACCTCAAAACTACCCGAGTACTACCTCCCTAACCTGGACTGGGTCTGGCACCTACCGAAACGGCGCCCAGGGCCTAAAACGGCCACGGTAGTAGACCCTGAAATGATGCTGGACCTAATCCTAACAGACCTCGGACCTGGCCCTTCCCCTACCCCTACTGGTTGGGCCCTCCAGGGGCCTGTTTGGTACTGTTAATGCCACCGTTGGTATGCCCATGAATTGTTGAAACGCAGCCTTTAGTTCAAGTCAGGATGAAGTAGATGGTGTCTTAAACCACCAGTACATCCGAGCCTCATTTGTACGAGGTGGATTCCCCTTGCGCCCCACGATTGGCCAAAATGCCAGTACAGCGTTTTTGCTTGTTTTTGTTTTTGGCTGGCCGCTGTCATGCGAAGGAAAGCGAACGGAGTAGAGAACCGTGGTGAATTCTGGTTGTGTCTGTCGATCACAAAGCTGTTCATTTTCCATGAATTTTTGTGTAGGCTGGTGTGTTAGTATTATTTGCATGCGAATTCCGCTGTGATTTGCGTATTCATGGGGACTGTTTGCAGCCATTTCGTGTTCTATATACGGCATTCTCAGTTGCGTCGTGCAGGGCCTTCGCTATGGAAGTTCATGGCATTGGGGTAACTAAACCACCCGCGTTATTTCCTGGATCATATGTGGCTGAATGTGTAGGTGGGCTGTATTTGACGGAGATTGCGCGCATCCTTCGGCCTGGAGGATTCTGGGTCCTTTCTGGGCCTCCTGTGAATTACCAACGAAGGTGGAGAGGGTGGGAAACCACGGAGGAAGAACAACGACAGGATCTTGAGAAGCTAATGGTTACGATGAAGAGTATGTGTTTTACTCTGTACAAACTGGAGGGGGACTTTGCGATCTGGCAGAAGCCAACAACTAATGAATGCCATAAGCAGAAGAAACAGGACGGTTCTCAGCCAGCCATCTGCGATACAGACGCGTACCCTGCTGATGATGCGTGGTATGTTCCCCTCCACACGTATGTACTCGTGTGCAGCGAGTGAGGGATACCTTGGTTGGGTGTGTTATTGGTCGTCGGTGGGGTCCACAAAATCTAAGCGGGAGCAAACGTACGGGAAATCAGCTGGTCTAATTTTAGTTGGGAAAGTAAGAGTAAGAGTCCTTACGGTTGCAATTGCAATTCGGTACTGCTTGCAGGGTCACATCTAAGATTGTTTTTGTTTGTCTTTGGACTGGCTGGATTGCTGGTTTCTGTCATATGTGCACCTTTGTTCGCTGCCATCACGGCCCCTCTCACCTCATGGCTACCATTAACCTGCCCCCACTTGCAGCGGGACTTCCTGGCTGTCAGTCATGGAGGCATTTTACATGGGTAGGATGTCATGCGATGAGTACAAACTTACAAAGGCTTTTGTGACTTGTTTGGGTATCTGTACGTATCGGTGCCGAGATGGCATTTTCGAACGTGGTATCTGTATCTCTTGCTGCCTTCAACCACGGTCTGCCGCTGCCTTATGGCTTGACTTTGTGAACATGGCACATCGACATGGGCCGACACAGAGGGCTCTCTACGTTTTTTCAGACCATTTGTTAGTGGAGCCTTTTGTGTTGCTGTGTAACTAATTTTTGTATTGGGGTCTATACACTCTGGGGGCCAGACAGCAAAGTGAAAGGGAGGTTGTCTAGCCATGGAGTGATGGAGATGAGGGTGACATGAGTGAGTCATTTGAGATGAATAGTGTTAGTGCCAGTGCTTTGCCTTATGCCCTTGACCGCTACAGAGTATAATATATTTATTCACGTATGTCTCTCCGGCGGCAGACGGGTGTGTGGGCACTAGCCTCTCAACCACACAAACGTGGGCAACCTTGCATCTTCTCATATGTTGCCAATCTCTATACCTTTTTTTGTTTTAGCTATGGTTTGTGGTTGGAATGAGGAGAGAATTAGGGGATTTTTGCAAAATACACAKACACGAACAAGAAGACACACACACAAAGAGAGAGAGAGAGAGAGAGAGAGAGAGAGAGAGAGAGAGAGAGAGAGAGAGAGAGAGAGAGAGAGAGAGAGAGAGAGAGGTGGGGCGAGATAGAAGGGGTGTCGTGATCAAGGACGTGGGAGGGGGAGAAGGCGTGATGAAGAAAAAGAGGAGGAAGAAAAGGGAGGAGGAAAGGAACTAAAAGCAGCACCAGAAAAGGATGATGATGAAGACGGAGAAGAAGAAGAGAAGATGAAGGAAAGAGGAGTGGAGGATTGAGGATGGGGACTGTGTATGAGCTTTGGGAGATGTTGCCCCCAACAGGGAATGGATTGTGCCAGTAGTGGAGAAGATCAGTAGGTTTAGGGTTAGGAATAGGTTTGGGTGAGGATGGTACATGACCTTATGGTAAGCTTGCAGAAAGACCAGCGAGAGAAGATAAGTGTTATTGTTGTTGCATTGATCGTTGGGTGGCAGGAAGAGGGCTTTGCATGTTCAAAGGACTGCAATATTTTCAATTCCTGTGCCGGCGTGGTAATGGCTTCGTTGTCTCTGCTGATTGCTTGGCTGCCATATGCATGCTGGTCACGAGAGTTCGTTGTTATGTTTATAGCGTGACTTTTTCAGTGCAGTTTCGTCGCACCCACTTTCTTCAACCGAGTAAAACGCCTGGCCCTTATTGCTGCCTGGGGGCAACTTCGAGTTTAGTTGTCGCCGATAATGACTGGGCGTTGTGTTCGGGTGAAGGCAGTAGCTTCTAATTCTTCCTGGTGCTTTGCTGTGATGCGAGTCCAGTTTTTTCTATTCCCAGGTTGGTGGGCTTTCAAGTTTTGATTAATTCTTTCCTTTTTTATTGTGCTTGCTGCTGCTTTACTTTTGTCCAAACAGGTATGTGCCAATGGAGCCTTGTGTAACGCCATTCCCGGATAATTTCGTAAGCACACCACAGCGACAATGGCGTGAAAGGGTAAACGCTATACCACCGCGGATTCTGGAGTCGAAGGATGAAAGTGCTGCGGTGTTTCAACACGACGTGAAGAAGTGGCAAGAAAGAGTGGAGTTCTACAAGGTTTGTTGTCCTCTTTGCTTGTACAGCCTGATACTTCACACGTCCTCTCCCTTCACCCGCTTCCCTGTGAAAGGACGCCTTTGAACTCCAAACTGGTACGCATTTAGGGCCAGCTAACACTGGTGGCATTCCCAAAATTTTGAAAAGATTGTGAGAGCATTGTTGAGCAGTCAAAGATACTCAGGGCGTACTCGCACCAGGACCAATTTCTCACAAAATCTGTGGGTTTTGTGTCCGTGGAGAAGACGTTCACTGTATTGCTGTCACACTGGTGGTGCATCTAGGAAAGAAAGTCGTGACGTAATCGCATTTGGAGACTTTGCAGATGATGCAGTTGCCCAAAGTCACTCTTTTCACTTCGACAATATCCTCCCGTGTTCGTCTGGTAGTCAAGAAAGCAGAAGAAGCTTTTTTGGGCACAAGGTGCCTGCAGAATGTGTCCTCGCACAGCTTGGCAGGCTGCTGACATTTGTCAGGGAGTGCTACTTTTGAAACGGTTTTCACCTTTTAGCAGTAGCGGATGCAGTACCCAGGGTTCGATCCCTAGACCTCACCCTACCCATGTACAGTATCTGTGTAGACCCCGAGAATTGAACCTGTGACCTGTGTATTCGTAGGMAGTTGGTAGGCCTGTCGTAGGTCCATAGGCAGCAGGGGTTCGATCTGTAGGTCTATAGCGTAGGAGTCTTAGTGAGTTCTGGGAGCTTAGCTGTAGACCTTCTAGAAGATAGGCAAGTGGGCAAGTGGTCAAGTGGCGAGGCAAGTGGTGGACTAAACCGCAGTGCAACAGCAGTACAACGTCGGTAGGATGGCGTTGAGTCCACAGTCAGTCAGCGGAAGGTCCAGTCAGTCCCAGTCCGGTCCAGCAAGTACCACAGGGGGACTGTGAGCACCAAGGGCCGAWRGYAAAGGGCAGACCAACGAATTTCTGAAGTATAAATCAAGAGGCAGCGCCCAGCCATTCATTCATTCCTGCGTGAGCCATGCGGAAGCGCTGCCACAGCGACTTGTGCAAGGAGGTCTGCAGATGAGCCCGGAGGACGCAGTGGGGTAGAAGAGGGAGTTAGCATAGCGATAGGTTAGATGCAGCGACAGCTGCCATAGCTGTAGTTAGTAGTGAGTGTGTGCGTGTGTTCGAGTGTTAGAGTGATGCGTGTGGGATATCCAGGGTGATCCAGTGTATGTGAACAGTGAGATGTTTGGGCGCTGAAGTCGCCATAGCTAATTGAGAGTGAACTCGTATCTGAAAGCCATATCTCTGAGTTTTGAGTGGGCGCATGTCGCCAGTATGCTGCGTTGCTGTTTACATGCATGAAAAGTGTGTTTGAGAACGAGTCTGATTGCACTTTTGCTGGCCTGGCATCCACGTGTGACTGGCTTCGCTGCACTAGTCGCACATTCCGACGTGAAAAGGTTGTAGAGGGAGTACGCCCTCGCAGTTGTGAATTTCAGAGTCTGAAAACAGCTGGACGAGTGGGTAAATGTTCCCGGGCGCACTGACATGTGCTAGAAGAGGTGGAGAGGTGGAGAGGGGAATTGAGTAGGGGAGGAGGAGACTTTGGGGGAAAATGGTGGTTATGATGTGGGGGAGAACATTGAAACAGCTGAACGTAAAAGAAGTTATTTTGAATAATAAAATACATGCCATCCAGAAGCCTTTATACTTGAACCATGAGTACCCTGCCCTGGCAAATTTTTGCCACTCCCTGAACTTAAGGAGGGACCTGGGCAGGCCCGGGGGGGGCCACACGTCCAGAGTGGTGGTGGTCATTGGGATGGAGGGTGACGGCATCACTGACCACCCACCACAAAACAGAAAGCAAAAAGGCAAAATAAAAGACCGAGCAGTTGTGAAAATGGGACCAAAAATGGAAAACCGCAGCGTGTACAGAGGTCGCCCGTCTACACGGTTGATTTCGGCAACTTGGGGCATACTCTCACTAGGCCCCTACAAATGCAGAATTGCAAAATCAGCAGCCAGATCGAGTCCTTGTGATATTAGAATGAATCTTGTGCTAGAACATCGAACCACCAATCCCTTTCCCATATATCGGATGCGGGCCTCTCACCGCGATTTTCAGAGGCTCGAAACGCAAAACGAGCCACCGATGAAATTTATCAATGGTGGCCTGGCCTCGAAAGCTGTGGCGGTTAACAAGCCGCGTATTTGGTTTCCGATCTGGGAAAGGTGCAGATGGTTTAAGAGATCCACTGCCATATTTTTTGTGTTTTGACTCTTGAGCATATTGTGAGTGTTGGGGCAAGGCCCTAACTCAAGCCATACTAAAACTAGCACTTCCCTAAATGTATCTGACAGCAATTATGGCCCCACCGGGACACAGTGGACTGCAGTTGTGGATTCGCTTGTCGGTAAACCACTGTGATCTTTTTTCCCTTTTTCCTTTCTGGAAGTAAGAACAAAAAGAAGGGAAAAAAAGAAACAACCAGCGTGGAAGTACTGGTCGCGCGCTGTAGCTCGTCAATGGCGAGTTGGACTGACAACCTTTCCACATAGGCTTGGTTACGAGATCTGAAAAAGGTTCAGGAAGGATGAAGCGAAGGTGCTGGTGGTTTAAGAGCACTCTCAGGTATGAGCCTTTCACCAGCGAGAAGAATTTTCTACGGCATGATGTTTCCTTCTGACCCCCCAAAGGAGGCCTCTTTTTGCCTTTTTTTCTGCGTACGGATCCGGGCCGCCCGACCGACTGGCGCCTGCCCGGGGGAGGTCCCGGGCGGCCTGGCCGGACGGGCGGCCCGGTTGGGGGCCGGGCCCCCCCAGGACACCTTGTTGGCGGTGGGTTTCCGACCCCGAATCGGCGAGATTTCGCCTCCCCAGGGCCTACCGGGTCCGACCACGCCGAGAAAACAGCGCGTCGGGCCCGTGAGGCCTGTTTTTTTTTTTTTGAATTTGGGACGACCCTCTGGCCGTCGATCATCCATGATCCACGGCCAGAGGGCCGTTCGTTTTTGGAGGGAAAACGGAGGCCCCGTTTGAACAAGCGAGTGGCTGGGGTGGCCTGCATTGGCTGCCCAAACGGGGCCTCGATACCTGCTCCAGCCGCCTGCGTTCGTCGTCGAGTCGCCCGTCGTCGAAGTAGCTGCCCCTCATCGCCATCGCCTGGGAGCTTCACTCGCCCGTCGTCGTCGAGTCGCCCGTCGCCCGTCGCCAGTGTCGTCGATCGCGGTGCTCCTGTCTGCCGGCAACCCCTGCTACCCGTCGACGTGGAGTGCCCGTCTGTTCTTCTTCTTCTTCTTCCTCTTCTTCTTCTTCTTCTTCTTCTTCCCTCCTCCTCCTCCGCTCATTCTTCTCTTCTGCTTCTTCTTTTTCTTCTTCTTCTTCTTCTTCGTCTTCTGCTTTTCTTCTTCCACGACTTCTTCACTCCTCCTCCTCCTCCCCCTCTCATCTTATTCTTCTTCTTCTTCATCATCTCTCGTCGTCGTCCTCCCCCTCATCCTCTTCTTCTTATTCTTCTCTCCTCCTATTCCGACTATCTTCTTTTTATTCTTTTTTTTTACATTCGTTAGCGATAGGTCGCGAAATAAACGACAGGTAAGGAAAAAAAAAAAAAAACCTGATCCACTCGTCATCTTCTTCTTCTTCTTCGCCGATCATTCTTCCGCCTCTCGTCTCCTCCTCCTCCCCCTCTCTTCTTCTTCTTCTTCTTCTTCTCCTTCTTCTTCTTCTTCTTCTTCTTCTTCTTCTTCTTCTTCTTCTTCTTCTTCTTGTTGTAGGACCGTCGCCATACCCCGTCGCCATACCCCGC
>BFEA01000027.1:2981170-2991448 GCA_003427395.1 Chara braunii | reverse complement strand
TTTGTCAGGCTAACTGCTGCTGTTTGGTCCTTCGTGCCATATACTCTTGAAATGGACTTTTGCAGATGCGAGCTGACGGATGTTATGCTGGAGATGGACCGCATCCTTCGTCCCAACGGAGTTGTAATTGTTCGCGATCTTGACTATGTRGTTGAGAGGGTGGCCAATGCCGCCAAGCTGATGCGCTGGRATTGTCAGTCTTTCTCTGACGATAGTCGTTCAGATGTTTCCGAGGAGGTCTTAGTTTGCAGGAAGGAATTCTGGACGATCTAGAAGATGAGCGGCAGGCGTCTCGTGCTGGACGCAGGTTGCCGAAGCGGCTGTCGACCCTGCTTAAAGCGCGGTGGTCGGCTGATTCAGGCGAGCGTAGAGCAAGGTAGGAGTTGTAGACAGACCCATTGTTGTTACCTGCTGGTTTCCCTCTTCTCTTATTTGAGAAGTTTCAATTGGGAATGAGATGAAAATGCTAACTTTCGCGAATGTTTCATTACTTCATCATGTAGGACTCTCTGTATCCCTTTACCGTGGAGCAAATTAGGAGGGTTTCACTTCGGAAGGCGCTGGTACTCAAGCGTCAAAGCAGTCTATGCTACGTGGTGTATTCTGTGTCAGGATGACGCCGGAGTCATCATCATAAATGATGTGAAACACAACAGAGTTATGGGTAATTTGCAGGGAGGCCCACTTCTCCTGGGCGGAAATCGGGCTTAGGTGGCAGGTGCGACAAGGCACTTCACCGGTGGAAGGAAATAAAGCTCGTGGGAGTTCGTGGTGCACGCAAGATCATCGGCAAGAGAAGAAGAAAGTGATGCCAACACGAACACACGAGAGAGACCCTACGCACATTTCAGCCGGTCCCCAGCTTGGGATCATCAGGGGTGAGAAGAACATGGCTAGGATGGGTAAATCATGAAGAATCTGGTGAAAAACGATTCGGAGCACGTGGCTATTGCGGGCATGGTGTGTAAGTGTCCGAATCGCACGGCTTCTGCAGGAGTCATGGTTGTGACTGTCATATTCCCGATTGCATGTGGATAAGGAACAGAACGAGGGGTCTTATCAGGTGGTGATGTTCATCTCTTCACGGTACAGTTATGTGCACTCGTGTACAGCAGACGATTTGTTGTAATGGAGGAGCAGGTGGAGCCCGGCCGTGGTTATGGTGAATGCTGTCGATTCGACGGACATGTGGAAATGCGGTCCAGGCAAAATGCACACGTGCGTCTTTATATGCGTGCAGCGATGGGGATTTTCTTTTCGTGTTGGAAATTGATCCATTTTCGAACGTCGCTGGGGAGGGCGTTGATATATTGCGTGTTGTATGTAACCCATTTAACAAGTTGGCCAATTCCGATTCTTCAATTTTTGGTAATGAACAGAGCCTTGATGGGAGAGAGAGTGCGTAAGTTTTTAAAGCATTTTTTCGTTGTTCCTTTGGGTTTCCTACCCTTGCCTCATTTGTGGGCTTTTTTGACCGGGATATGGCTTTGCATTCTGTTCTTTTTCCCCTTTTTTTTTCTCGTTTTGATCTCCGGAAGCGGCTGTGGTTTTCTCGTGCCGATCTTTGTTCAATGGATTGAAAATGGGGTTCGTTTTTTTTTTATAGTTCTCAATGTTAAAACAAAAAGAAAAAGAAAGAGAGTTTTCAACTTTCTCAAGCAGCAGAGGTTGCGCCTAACAATGTTGGTGTGTACTGTGCATAATGTCCTTGGGAGAAGTTGTTGATGGACGTAAATAAAGGTCGTGGAAATTCCAGTCGCGGGTGGTGTTCTGATGTGCTTCTTGATCGTTTACATGTTCTGTTAGCCATGGTTGGCATCGTTGTTGTCATCGTCATTGACAGGAGTCAGTGTAACTTGGGGGCTCGCTCCACTAAGCATTCTACATGTATACGGACCACGTTGTGGATGGGATGTGTGTTCGGACTGATCAGACATTTGAATTTTTTTGGGAAGATTCCGGCTCCAGATGCATTTAGAATCTTGGTCAGCAATGAGAGGCCCTCGTTGTTGGTTGTCGTCGTCGTTGTTGTTGTTGTTGTTGAAATCTGTTGCGCTGTCGCCTTGTTATTCTTGCGGTTGTTGCAGCCTGCCTTGTTGTTCCTAGTTTTGTGGTCTTTGTGCTGAACTTCTTTTTCTCTGATATTTGACATTTGAGGGCTAAGGGCCTGCCTGGCGGCACCACTTGCCAAACGCTAACATTATAGTCCCGATGCGTTCAAGATATGGGCATTTGGCAAAGGGGGTGGGGAGGCACATAAAAGTGCATGGGCACCTGTATCAAGGGGGATGCTTGCGGGGGTATTCCCAGAGGTTTTGTGGATGCATCTGGTCTTATGGATGAGAAAGATTCAAGAAAATCATACCGTGCAGGTACTGTAGTCCGTGTCCTACCGTGTGGGACTCCAGCTCTTCGGATCAGAAGATATAATTAGACGAGGAAGTCCGCTGTGAGGTTCCTGCATTGCATTGAAGAAGTAGGGACATATATACGCACTGGGGACCTTTGTGGATATGGCGAACGCATGTTAACCATAATTGCGGTCAGATTTGGGCAGAAAACCCCTAGGGTGGTGAGTTTACCGTCATCTCTGGTTGCAGAGCAAAGGTCAGTTCGGGATGTGTGCATAGAAAAGGCCCCAACTCCACTGCACAAGCCTGTATATGTATCACGGGGGAATAATGATCCTGATTCAGTCCACATTTTCGATCAGGTCAAATGCATGTGGTCAGGACGTCTGTCCAGAATCCAGATAAATGTAGAATTTCATGTAGTGGAGCCACTGTAGCAAAGCACGAGGTGATGCTTCGCGCGATCGAAGATGGGGATCATTACGACGTTCGTTTGGAGGGGAAATTCTCTGCACTGACAGGGTGGGTGTGCTTGGATGACATGTAATAACCTCTCCTAAAGTGCTCTGTGATCGTTTGTCTGCGAAGCTGTTGTGATGGAAAGGCATGCATAAATAAGCACTAGACGGCATTTCACTTTTGCCACTTTTTGAACAGGCAGATTACCATAAAAATATTAAAAAATAGATAACTGTTTAACCGCTTGTAATTTTTGTGAAAATTCACCGGCATTGTTTGTTTTATTTCGAGCCTTCAAAATATTTTGTTTTAGCTTTTGAGTAAGTTCTTTTGTTTGCCAAACATTTTCCAAGATCCCGGAAAAGGAACGGAATGGCGACAAGCATCAGCTTCTGACCATTTTCTGGACTGCAAAGCAAGGGGATATACTATGTAAAGAGTTTAAGAAGGTGACCCGATGGAATAGTGCTCGTCTGTGGGATACAATGTAAAGAGTTTAAGAAGGTGAACCAATGGAATAGTGCTCGTCTGTGGAATTTTACATCGCTGAATGTTAGACAATGGTAAACAAAGTGAAGGTGTTTTTCGTTGCTAAGTTCTGAAATGCAATTTTGTCCAAGAAAAAGCACTGCACTGCTTATTTTGGTATCTCTCTTTCTCTCTGGGTGCTGTTGTTTTCTGCTTTGCTCCCGTCTGCACGATTTCGAGGGTCGAGGGTTGAGGCCTCGCTGAGCTTCTCACCTCATGTGAGTTTCGCAGTGACTATCACCACCACACTAACATTGCCTCAGGGGGGGGGTGGGGGGTGTACCACCCCGGTCATGGAATTGCCAGGTCTGCAGAGGGTCAGTTGTGGTGGGTCCTCACCGCTGTCACCATGAGGCATTAGTGAACCCCGACCCGGCATCATGTGGTCTGGAGGCAGGTATTGGCACTCGCTCACACGAAAGTGCATGAATCCGGATGTTATTCTGCACTCGATGCATGAACCGCGCGGGTCGAGTGAGCGCAGCGGTGATGCTCACCTTTCAGAGTGAGTATCGCCACCGCGCTCACTCACCCTGCTCATTTGAAATAGAAGCAAAATATGAAAACATTGCGCCTCTAAGAGGTGGGTGGGTACTCACCCCGTCATGGTGTTGCCCTGCCTGCAGTGGGTCAGTTGTTGTGGGTCCTCACTGCAGTCACCATCCCCCGGGTGGTGGTGTCAGTTCACGACTGCACATCACTCCCAGCTCCATGCTGGGTCCACCTGGATGGTATTCCAGGCCGATGCATGCACCAGCGGGGTGAGTTGAGGACTGCACATCACTCACCCCACGGCACTGGTCTGGGCTCACCTGGGGTGAGTAGTAGTTCTTCGGCGTGGCGTGGAGCAGTGAGTCCCTTGGGCTAGTACTCGTTTCGCCAGGTTGGCTCGGGTGAGCAGTCCTGCAAGGTCCTTTATTTGACAGACCTGTGAGCAAATAGGGACGGAATGGAAACATGTTAGAGCTGCAACGATCTTGACGGTGCTGAGCAGGATACATAGAGGCATACCCTGACTTGCTTAGCTACATACATGCTGCCTTTGCTCACGACACTTTGAGCAGCTCAGGTCGCATTGATATCTTCTGTCCTTTGTGGTCTTGAACTTCACATGCAAATGCACAGGTGCTGGCCAGGTGATTGAAGAGTTTCATGAGGCCTTCGATTTCCGTGGAAGCTTGCAGATTTTGCCCATCATTGCATTTGCTAACACATGGTGTTGTAACGGAAATCCCACTTTTTTTTTTTTTTTTTTTTTTTTTTTCAGCTCCTCCTTAATGGAGTCACAAACTGAAATTAGGTTTCCTTTCCGCGGACAAAGGTCCATGGTCGAGTGGTTTGCACTTTGAAGAGTGAACGGCAGTGCACCAGACAACAAGTGCTGAATTAAGGGCGGGAGGGGCTGGAATCCATGGCATGGTCAAGGCCACCATCTTCACTGGAATCGAACGCCCGGACTAAAAGCTTGGATTGGGCACGGGGACCCCCTGCTGAGCGGTGATCGGTTGAAGCGTGCAGGGGTGAGGACTGTCCTTCCCTCTTTCTGTTCCTTCATAATTTGTGGACAACTACTAGAATATTGAGATCTTCTTGAACAAATACTAGAATTTGAAATGACCACGCGAGGAATCCGAAAAACTGCTAAATGAGGAGAACGACTTAAATGTCCACCCATCACCCACTCCCTAACCAACCTCTTCCACCGTGGAAGACGAAACTCCTCGACCCTACCCCATCTGCCTCCACCAAGGGTTAATAGACAGACTCCCAACTCCACCCCCAGAATAGGACAACCGCCAATTACTGCGCTTACCGCCTCCAGACACAGGACTTTCCTCAAAGATGTTACATCCGTAGAATAGGACTCTCGATGTGCCGGCTACTAAGTGACCACCGAAGGAGAACGAGGTCTCGCCACATCGCCCCTGAAAATCACGCCCTTCTCCCCAGAGGACAAAACATTCCTCCTGTCCAGGACCTGGCCCCTCTGCAAGGGTCCACCCCTCTCCTCATCAGCCCTGGGTCAGGACAGGCGTGATCGATCGGTCACCATCGCTCCCTCGTGCGCATACGTATCTCTTGGAACAGCAGTTCCCTTGTTCCCTCCATCCCAACCCCTCCAAATGCGACACCCCCCTGAACACCAACCCTCGCTGAATAAGCGTCCCTTGTCTCTCTGCCCCCGCCTGGAATGATCAGCATCAGCTCCAGTCCCAGAATAGAGCAACCCCGTTATCCGGCCCTACCCTCTCGAAAACACACAAGTCCCACGTTGTATAGTCCTCGCAGGATAGGCCTCCCATCCTCCGGGCCAAAAGGCCCGACCCTGAAGGAGATCCTTCAGGGTGAACCGTGCACCTTGAAACCCTCGCCCAAATTGCGCCGAAGCAACAAATATAATCGCAAAAAATATACAATCATCATGAACAATTGCATAAAAAAATTGCAGACGCTATTCTGGGAAGATAACCGAACGGACCAAACACAAACCTCCGCCGACGCAGACGAATCCAATGGAGGGCTGTTCCACCTTGCCCTGGCTCCGGCCAGGCTGGGTTACAGGGTTGTGCAACCTTTCCCCGGCTCCCGCCACCATCGCTCCAGCATTGGCCCACTGAGTTCAGCTTAAAAAAAAAAAAAAAAGAGAAAAGAACAGGGGAGGATATATTTGTCAATAACTACTGCCCGGAACCCCCTGCGTCATCCGAATGATTCAGAGAAAAATTATCTAATTTATTTGCTTCGCCCCCCCCCCACACACACACTCCCAACGACTAAAACCGCCTACCGGAAAATTGTAATACAAATATGGTCCTATTATATGGTCGAATTTGGTTAAAAGTCAAAACCTAAAACTTAAAAAAAGAATCTCGGGAACCCGAAATTGAGTTTAGCCTTATAGAATAGAATTTGATTTGAGTAAACTATCAATCAGGATTTGATAGTAAGAAATTGGAATTAGGAAATGCCTTACGATGGTAATTACAGAAAAATGCCAACGCTCAAATCTCTGAAGTTAGGAATTTAGGAATTTACTGATTTAGGAATTTATTTGAGATTTTAGAATATAGAAATTTGAATTTGTAAATCGGGAATTGAAATTCAAGAAGGGTGGAATTCAGAATTACTACGAAAAGCGATCAATCAGGAACCGCCTAAACCAGTTTTGACAACGTTAGCTAGGAGTATATGATCACAGACCGCCTACGACTAAATCAGTTGTGACAAACACTATCTACCAACAATCGCCGCCTACGAGTAAATCAGTCGTGACGAACACTATCTCGGACGGGATAAATTATGTGTTCACCGCATGGTCCTTTCCCACCATGTTCTTTTCGCCGCCGCCAGACCCCTAATATGTTGGGGATTAGATCAGTGCTCCAGAGTCTATCACAGACAGCCAGTCGTGAAGAACATCCAGCCGCATGTCCATCGAAGAAGATGAGTATGACCCCCCCCCACCCCCCACCCCCCATCCGCATAGCATCACTCTTCTCAAACGTGACTCCAGCATCCTACCCGGCCCAGCCACACTGGCTGATGAGTCACTCTTAAAATCGTAAAAGCCACGAGTATGAGCATCATCCCTCAAGACAGCGCTCCCTCCTCTTCCCTTTGCTGCGTGAGCTCGTGAAACGTCGGGAAGTGCAAAGCAGGGAAGCCAGCAATCGCAGCAGCATCACTCCATGCACCCTCCAGATTCTCTCACGTTCAATACCCGAAGAGCCTGCGATCATGCTCTGTCCCATAAGAGCCCGCCTGCCCTTCTGCCATCACTCCCTCACTCTTACAGACCCCACTCCAACCCTTTCCCATCCGCCTTGCTCACTCACGTGACTTGCCCTTCTGTCGATGGGCTGTCGTCACTTTCGTCACGTCACACGTGAGGCATCCCGAAAAGTGTATGCGGTGCGGCGCTTCCAGCTGCGCCGCGCCGCCATACTCTGGGGTGAGAACTTCACTTACGCTTTTACGAATGCGGCTTTTGAGATTCTGAGTGTTTGATCTCTAAGTCAGGGCATGCTTGCTGTGATGCTCATTGTCTGGGTGCGTTCTCTGGAGGCTTCTGCTTTGTTCGTGTTTATTGTTTTGTCGAGGGCATAGATTCCGATCCGATAGACCCTAACTGTATTATGTTGATCTGATTGCATCACGATTCGAAGTTTTTCAAACTCATGCTCGTAATTCAGTTGACCTCCTAACCTGACACATCATGGAGGGGCTGCTTTGCCGCCTTTGCGTGCTCGGGCGACAGATACATCACACGATTCACATCTGATAGTAACCCCGCTACTACCAAATGCGGATGGTCAATCCCTGGCTGCCGGCCAGGGCAATCGATGCCATCCTGCACGCCGGTGTTTGTTTACACTGTACACCACATGGGACGCTGGACCCGGTTTCCAGCCCGTGTCGTTCCCGAGGAATAGAACGGAGCTTTCAGCAGGCAGCCTTCCACCAAGGAGGTGCTCTTAGCATCTCCCTGGTAGAAGTGCGCCAAAGGGTATTCCAAAAAAAAAAAAAAGGGAAAAAGAAAAAGGATTCAAATTTCAAACTCATGCACCGTAAACTGAGTTGCATTTGTGCCTTTGGGACAATGGTTGAGAGTGGAACGATAACAAGCAGATGAGCGTCGCCTCTTCGCAACAAAGGGTAGAGTCAAGGGGCTCCGAGTGTGGGTCTATTATAGAAGGGGATGAGCAGTGGCCTAGGGCATAGCAGCAGGGGGAATGGTTGCCTCCTCGTTATTCAAACACCCCCCCCCCCCCTCCCTCCCTTGTCGTAAGTCGGACCGGAGTATGGTTCTTGCCGGGGGGGAAGTTGAAGGTTGGTCTTGCATCCTGAAGAATGTGGCTGGAGGGACTGTGTTAGGGCAGAGCAGCGAAGGAGATGGTGGCTCTTTCGTCGTCCGTTTTGCTGGAGGGAGGCTGTCGGGTTGTTCTGTCGGGGATGGATCGGAGGAGCTCTTGGCTCTTTAAATATTTTGTGCTTGATAATCGTCTGGTTATTTCCTTGCAATTTTTTAATATTTTTCCCTCCTTTTTTTTCAGTTCTTGATTACAGTTGTTGGCAAAGTAGGGACGATGGACCCCGGGTGCACCTCTAGTTGAACCAGGGTAACAGCCCCAATAATAGCCAAAAAATATACCTGGGTAGAATGGCGAGGGTCCCGGGCTGGAGCAGATTTTGAGTAATACACAAGTCTGTTTTCAAAAAATAAAAAGAGAAAGAATGACACGTAGGAATAGATAAATGGTCTAGCAAGGCTTACCCCGCTTTCTGGGACTATGCTGGCGAGTGGACGTAGTCCTCAGTGAGTGGTCGGTGTTCCTCCTTCTCCAATGTGATACCCAAAGCAGATCATTCAGTCCAGAGTCTTGGGCCAGAGCAGGCGATGCTCCCCACCAATAGATGCAGCCTCTCCCCAGGTGCTAGTGGTGTCTGCTCTTATCAGCACCACCAGCACTGGTGGGGGCGGTTTTTTTTTTTTTTTTTTTTTTTTTTTTAAGGGAAAGCAGAAAAAAAGAAACCAGTGAGGACATGAATCATTGAAAATGTTAAACATTTCACTAAATCCATAATCCGATATTTGTATTTATCCCGGTTATCCCCGATAGTCGGAATCGTAATTAGTACGAGTAAGCTTCACACCTCACGGTGCTTTTACTTCTCGCTTATTCAAGTGTCTTTCACTTTGTATCACAACTTTTTGGAAGTGTGAAGCTCTGTACAAAATGGGTCCAGAGAGTGCTGTTGACTCTGCTGAGGATCATTGCACATCCAAGACGAAGTTGGTAGGTCCCACCACTTGAAGTAGATGTACAGTCAAGTACTTATGTTAAAAAAAAAAAAAAAAAGACTGTCAGGACATGTTGGCAGAGTGACACCCCGTCCAGAAAGTTGCGCTAAAAATAAAAAAATAAAAAAACTTTAAAAAAGTTGTAATTAAGGAGGACTGCCAGGAATGTATGGAAGAGTAACGCTCGGTACAGAATGGGACCAGAGAGTGGAGTTGGCTCTGCTGAGAATCAATTTTATCCAAACCAAGTTGGTGGGCCCCCACCGCATGGAGTGTGTACGTTGTGCTTTAGGGTCTCATCGATGTGTCTGCGATTGCAGTAGATTTGAAAAAAATTGGCGGTAGGGCGGCTGGGGATCGAGAAGCAGAGCGGCGCAGGGAGTGCACGCATGGCCAGAGCTTGTCGTTGGAAGTAGCGGGATCTTCGCAGGGTGCATGGCGGCGCGAGGGCGCCGGGTGTGGGTGAGTGAGGATCATGGGACGATGACCGGTCTCGGCTATGGACAACCCCAGCCGACTGGCGTTGGTAATCCTGGCCAGTCAAGTAGGTGAGTGAGGTCTTGTGGGGCCGAAGGGCAGGGTCTGACCGCGTTTTACATCATATATGGAGCTGGATCGCGAGGGCGTCGCCCCGTGTACTACCCTAGTGTTAACCACCCAGGACCATCACCCCATCACCATCTTGGCGTGGTGGCCTGACCACACAGCGGTTGCAGGCACCCAGGCTAAGCAGAGACCTCTACCCCCTGCTCAGCCCCGGTTGAAGCAGACTCCGTGCAAGCCCAATTGCACGGGGATTTTGGGAGGTAGGTATGAACATGTTACTACAGGTCTTCATGAGAGTGCACAGCGTCTCCCGTCTAGCACAGCAGACTTAAAGCACCAGTACATGCCAGCTATAGGCCGCGGACTCCTTTCGGAGGCTGCCCACCGCCAATCCTAAATTTTACGAGAGGCTCGAAACAGTTCTCCAGTTGCCTGGAGCCATGTACTGGTGGTTTAAGATCGTAGTTGATAGCCTAGTAGATAGCCTAATTGATAGCCTGGTCGTCGTAGTCGATAGGGGGACTGATACCCCTAATTGATAGCCTGGTCGTCGTATTCGACTGATACCCCTAATTGATAGCCTGGTCGTCG
>BFEA01000027.1:2938864-2961582 GCA_003427395.1 Chara braunii | reverse complement strand
CACACACACACACACACACACACACACACATACACACACACACACGCACGCACACACACACACATCACAACTGGTAAAACAATCGTGCCTTCCCCTCAAATAGAATGCACTTCCATTATCTGTGTATCTAGACAGGAAGTTGCTCAAAACAATTACAGTCATAATAGTCATGCCTTCTCGTCAACGCACGTTTTTTTTTAGGCAACAAATAGGGGCAAAATGCAAAGATGAGCATGGTCAATAGAGGTAAAACATAAATAAATAGGCCTTATAAAAAGTTGGCAAGTACCGGGCCGTTTTGCAAAGATAGACAGTATTTGGTAGGGGTACTTTGCAAGGATGAACAGTACCCGGTAGGGGTATTTTGCAAAGATGGCGGGTCCAACTGACGCCAAGGGCATTTCGCAAAACATTTTTTTGTGTCAAAGGGGTATTTTGCTCAAGCCACATCTTTTAGCGGCATTTTGGCATATATCTCAACTTATAGGGGTATTTTCAAAATTATCTCTTATAAAAAATAAAATAAAAACTAGCGTTCTCCTGTAGGGGCTATCACCGCCACACACCTAAAATAGTAAAAAACAATTTTATTTTAATTGCAGGGTTAAACCGTATCACCCAAACTCGAAAAAGGAGCAAGCGACGTAGCTAAAAGCTGAATCGCACCGCCTAGTCGTAGCTTTGCGTCAGGAAAGTTTCCGCCAAACCCAAATCGTAGGCGCCAGTGATCCCCACTGCATCACAAATTTTCGGAAGGTCCATTGGTGTCAGATACGTGATAGGAAAAACTTTCCCTATACAAAAACTTTGCATCCACTTGTCTCAGTTCTCACCTAATACCTCTTTCTGTTAACAAAACATTTTTCATGCCGAAGGGGTATTTCGCTCTAGCCATAACTTTAGTGGCATTTTGACATATATCTCAACTTATAGGTGTATTTCGTAAATTATCCTTTAAAAAATAACTAAAAAATAGTTTTTTCCTGTACGGGTTATTGCTGCCACATAAACTTTGACCTTTTGCACAAGAAAAAAGTTCATCGAAGAAAGCACAAGGATCGTTTCAACTACTTCAGCGTAATGATCATATAGACAATGCATACACAAAAAACATGAAAAAATTTGATTGACAAACATTACCCACAACCTGCAAACATTATTGGTTGTCGGACGTGCAAGGTTGGCCACTGCGTGTCACTTCATGTCCCAAACTGAGATGTTGGATAAATTGTGTCAGTCACTAGTCAACCCTACTTGTAGCAGAGCAGCAAACCATATTGTTAAGGCTCCCTCATGTGTCCATTCGTAGTATAACACTACCGCAAGCCAAAAAGGGATTCGAGGAAGGTATAGTACAATGAATTACCATAAGCCAGAAGGGTATTGTTTCAACTACTTCGACGTAATAATCGCATAGACAATTGTGTATAGTAAAAATATGAAAAGATCTGTCTTGCAAACATTATCCAACGGTTATTGGTTGTCATACTTGTAAGGTTAGCTACTATGTCTCGAACTGACATGTTGGACAAATTATGTCAAACACTTGTCAACCCTGCTTGTTGCAGGGCAGCAAATCATATTGTTGAGGCTCCTGCAAGCATTCATTCGTTAAATGAATTCCCGCAAGCCAGAAAAGGGGGGGAAAAGGTTAGGTAATGCGTGTCCCTTCATGCATTCAATCTATTTTCACTAAAAGCAAACCGCTCATGCCACATTCTTCTGTCTACTATATTATAGGAGTAGGCGAAAACTCAAAAGATTGACAAACACGAAAACACAGTGTATCCTGGTACACTGGCGAATAGAGGTGAGTTAGCGAAGGTTTTGTAATTCTTGTACTGCGCCATTGATTTCCTTCTTCTGCAGGTCATGATCTATGTGAAAATGTCCGGTGTCTATCATATTTTTCTACACGTACAACGACCCTATGTATCGTGACATGCTTAATGACGAGGATCAGTCGGATTCTCATTCTTCCATAAAGATGTGTGTTGTTTTGTTGCATTCCCATTAGCCACAGATAAAAGTGTTGTACTCACATGAGAAGAAACCACACCATTGTATAACCCGAACGTCAAAAATGATTTTTTTCCCAACGAAAAGTGTAATGTTTAATAATTGATCAAATATTCTTTCAACAACTTTTCGACATGTTTTCAACAAATAGACCAACAATTGAACACAATATATTATGTCTATGACATTTGTGATCAACATTGAATTCTTTCACTCTTTGTGGACCACGTGACCTCGCCCTCCCCCGCCAAACAGTTTATTAACACAGTTCCAACGATTTATAAATGGTGCCCACATGTAATAATCATAACGCAATTTTAGGAGGAATGAATGACTGAAGTTCAGATAATAGATTGTAGTATGACCATTATCGTTACAACCTCTTATAGTTAATCCCCATCAAGCAAAAACTTAACGAGAAGATGTACAACTTTCCTCATAACAACCTTCCTCTTGCCCATCAATTGATATTTGTAAATTAGGAAAGCAAATAGGAAGACTTTGAATATTTTATTTTTCTCATGAGGTCAACCTCTCACTCAAGATGAAACGACGACTTGCTCTAGTATTCTGATTAGTAAGCTAGATTGGTAAGTGTGAAGGGTTTAATACTTATCATCAAACTCGCCAAACTCAATCAGAGTGTTAGTGCTAGTTCATCAGCCTTTTATCAAGCGAGAGAACACGTAAGTACCTTTGTGAGGAAGGTGATGGTCGATAAATCCTTTTAATAGTAAAATAAAACCGACTAGGGTAAAGTAACCCTCCCATCAAGGTAAGTCCAAGGTGAGCACGCGTAAGATATGAGAGAGTGAATTTTTATCTGATTGACTCGTTCACATGCCACTCAAAGCAAATATCAAAATCCTTTGATAAATGTGCACTTATTAATCAAGTTTTCTCAGACAGGAGATCATGTGGTTTTGTGTAGCAATTCTTCTCGATCGACATAATGCATAAGTGAGTATTTTTCAGTTGCCTGAACTCGAGTCCATTTGTTGCTCAAAACTTAGTATTAAAGCTTTGTCGCCACCAAACGAAACCAGTGTCGACGTTACTGGACAAAGTCTTTGTACGTTCACATATATGTTCACTAGCAATAAGTCATGACGGTTGTAAGTGAGACACGTCAAATAACACAGGTCGAGCTGAAAGCATAGAGTCTGCTCGGCCGACAGCTGCAACATAAAACCCTTGAATGAAGTCTCTCGCATATCTGATTCGAACAGTACCCCTTTTCTCGTTCATATATAGTACGGACTGTACCGCGTTTTCGTTTTTCAATCTAGCTAAGTAGATTCTTCACAAAGCTATTGCGCCACTTTTGCATGTCGTCAGTACTTAGTACGACATGTCAGTCTCAATTCGTTTGTCGAAGTTGAAGAGGACATAAGCGCAACACGAATGACGGTATCGATGCACTCAGAAAGTTCGCGCCTAACAGTACTAGTACACTGCGTCCCCTCTGTCACTGATATCTCGTTCACTCGTTTTTTTCTGTCTCACTATAATTAAGATGTAATGTTGAGTGCCACATGTTAATCGAAAGCATACCACTAATTCAGTGAGTGTTGATTCTCCCCCCTTCTCATCATGATCCGCCCGCACCCTGCAAGTTTGCGAAAACCACTAGTACCTTGCAAGTTAGCAAGAGTCACTAGTACACTCACGTCCTCGTTGCTCTCTCTCCCCCTCGAATATTGTCCCTTGTTTTATTCCCTACTACGCCAGACCGTGACACTCGTCAATTGTCCGTACCTGTCTTGAGCTCTATAGGAGGTAGTGACGTCAACAGTGAAGCATACACTCACACATCTTTTTTTCGAGTCACACGTGGTCCCCTCTTTGAGGTCTGACTTCAGTTAATGTTTCTTTCTCGCTAGTCCCCGCACAATGATGGAGAGTGATATTGATTACGCATGGAAGGTGGTGACATCAACAAAGAGGTTCACGCCTAAACCCCATGAAAAGTCGTGTCTCCGTCTCAAAATGTATGACTTCCCAAGCTCCCGCACATCGTTAACGCATCATATCACTCTCTGTCCCTCACTTCTATCTCACTGTGACAGGGATCGAGCTCGCAGTAGCAGGAAAAGTAAATCTCAAGAAAGCATAATTGAAATCAACCGTCACGAGAGTAAAAAGTCACAGTTCCGCTCTACGAAATGCGCATCGGCTCGGGTAATATTATGCCATGAAATGTCCTTAACTGATCCAGTCCATGCCAATACTAGGTCTCTACATCAGTGACCTCAAACTCAACCTCTGAATCTCGGTCCAATTCCTGTTGTTCCCGTTCCGTGGTCCCAGTAGAGGTCTCCGTCTCGTTATACGAGATTGTCACTTGCACCTCCATCGTTGCACCATCCCTTCTGCATCTTCATTTGCCCTGTTTCTTGGCTTCTGTAACCGCAGCCTGCAATTTCCGATCCATCCTCATCTCCTCCTCTCTAGCCCCTTCCACGTTTATTTCTAATTTAGCCTCATAATTATAGCGACTATAATCTAGGATATTCGTAACCATAGGTTCCTCTTCTGTTTCCCGTTCCCACCTCTAGACGAATTGGATGTACTTAGGTTTATAGTCGTGTAATCTATTACGGCAGGCCATAGCCACTCTCACCCATGCTCGACGCGACCAGAATTTAGGCACACATACTCAGATCGTGGGTCTGTCAAAGATGAGTAGCCGTTGGGCCCTGAGCCGCGATCCCCATTTGCCAAATGTAAGGTAACAGGGATATAACATTTTCCTTGCCTCAGTCGATAATGTGCGTCGCCACCTTTTTTTTCAAAGGTTTATCAAGTTCGCGGGTCTTTTGTATTTAACGGGAGAACCCGAGTCTATTTTGATAAATAAAATAAATAAAATAAAATAAATAAATAAATAAAATAAATAAACTAGGCTACTAGCCGGTCCGCCCGGGTCACCCTATATTTTGGACGGTGTCGGCCCAAATACCCTTACAAGGGTATTTGTGCACATTTTTGCATCTCACAGAAGGTGTATTTTTTACAATATTTGAGAAAGTGTCACATTTCTGCATGGCCATAACCAACTCTTAGGCATTGGGAATGACACGTGCATTTGATCTGATTAGGGAGTGCGTGGGCGTGCACTTTAAGGGCACGCATATGTCTCTAGGCGAGCGTTTATATAATGTGAGTGAGATGTGTGAGCGATACCCTCGCCTGGTAGCGCAAGTTAGAAAAAGGCATGATGTTGGATAGGCATTGCACACGCACTGAGTGAAATTACATTGAGACTGACAGTCGGTGACCAACGTTAGGATTTAGTTGTTAGAATCTTTTGACTTATCTGAGACGACATTAGGGTGTTGTGCAAAGTGCAAGAGTTCCTAGGATTTACCTTGTTGGTCAACGCTAGAAGCTGCTGGTGGTTCTGGAAAGGTCGGCATGAGTAAGATGTAGTATGGACGAAAACCGGGGTTATTCCGATATCCACAGTTTTCCTTGGGATAATGGCCAATTAAAGGGACCAGAATCCCCAACTGCAGTACAACATGGTCAAGGACGTAGCAAGTTGTGGATAGAATCGGCCCTCCAAATGGTAAGTACAGTGTGTAACAGTTAGAAAAGTGGTCGACGGAGCAAAAGTACGATTTTTGGTGCAATTCGCATGCCTAGGCATGACGCAGCAATTCTTCATATAGAGATCTGCGCCCAATAGGATCAGCCTTGGGCCTAACACTATTGGTTATCACATAAAACTTTCAGCCTGCAGTTTCAGGTATCGAAGCCAGCACCCGACAACGAAGGAGCGGAGGAACATCTTGCAAGGAAACAAGGGGTTGAGGGTCCCACAAGACTATTCCCCTTAGTTTTGCCACAGAGTCCGATCGCGGGCCTGGCGAGCAGGACCAACGGGGAACCAACGGGTTCCTCTCCTTTTTCCCTGCTCGACCAGTTCCTTTTGTCCTGATTGTATTTCGTTTTATTTTAGGGTGTTTTTTTTTTTTTTTTTTTTTTTTTTGTCCCGGCATCGGGTCTGGTTCCAGCATGGAACCCAAGAGCCTAGCTCAGTTGCTACACCCGAATTGTTGAAGTACAAACCAGAGTTCAGATCCTGATGATGGTTGTAGATGAATAAACCAGATATTTATGAATTGCCTGAGGCCGATCAACTCAATGATGATACTCAAAGGTCGTCGTCCTTTCTATCGTGACTTTGAATGGGGCCGCGATTAGTTTTCATCAGGGGACGACCACAATAATTGTCAGATACAGTCGAGAGGATACTAGTGAAAGTATGTCCACATTGACTCTTGCGGTCTTCCTTTCTCGCTCAAAGATGCGGGCGTGTAGCTTACCCAGTTTAAAGGGTATAAAGGAAAAAGGGTCGATAGTTAGGATGATTGTTCGAGCTCATCTTGAGAATAGAAAGTTGTTCGCTGACAAAGAGTGTTAGGTTGCGCTAAATAAAAGTGTGGGCGCTAAGCGATTGAGAAAAGACGGTCATTCTCACTGCCGCTACCTACTTCCAGGCGATAGGGAGTGGTCGAATACTCCGCTGCTCTGAACTAACGATACAAATGAGAACTTGGTCGCAGTAAGGGCAAAGTCGGAAAAGCGGTTTGGTGGAGGGACGCAGCTATGCGAACGTGCCAATCATTTGTCGGATTTTTGTATGAAGGCGAAAGACTAGTCGGGCAGTCGGCACTCTCAGAAGTTTGAAGGGTAGAAGCGCTTGCTCGATGAGTTGTGGTACTAAGGAGTGTCGGAGACTGCATTTATTAAGAAGGGAATGGGCCTGGACGCAGATCTGCGCCAGAGGCGTTCGGATGAAAGTAACGAAGTTGACAAGAGCGGATATGGCAGAAATTGAGGAATCGACATCCCCTCCGGTTCTCGATATAATCAAGGGAGGTGAAATGACAGATTGGAGTTTGGGATGTCGGCGACCACGATTGTGAGGTTAGTTTTGGTGCTAAGGGAGAAGAGTAGGAGCTAAAGGAAAAATGGAGTGCGGGAAGGAGGCGAGGAGAGAAATGTGAGTGCATGGCGGAGTAAAAGACTCAAACCACACTTGCCTCTTATCAAAATTAGGCAAGGGAGAAGCCGAACCTAGGGTTTCGGAGTATGGCGAACCGATTGTTAGTGGCGAATTTCGGTTTGGAGTCATGGTTTGGTCGCTACAGGATATAGAGGCTGCGCGAGGAAGCACGATGTGCCGCTATAAGGTACGATGCATCTTTCCATGTTCTAGTGGAAGATTCATATTTAGTTTGCCCAGATACAGGCGCAGCAATAGGCAAATTTATATGTGATGTATCTTCTTGTGTTTTAGGGAAAGATTCATTTCTTTCTTAGACTTACCCCAATGAGCGATGTACCTAGTCGTTTTAGTGGAACATTCATATTCAGGTTGCCCAGATACGGGCGCAACTATAGGCAAATATATGTGATGTATCTTCTCATGTTTTAGAGAAAGATTCATTTCTTGCTTAGACTTACCCTAAGGAGCGATGTACATAGTCGTACTCTAGTAAAATGTGTTTTCCTAATATGCGTATGAGTTCTCCATGATTATGGCAGAAAATCCAATCTCGCCTTGCCAGAGGTAGCGATCGAACATCGAAAAGAGAGTGCACGATTTAGACAACTAGCGGACGTCAAGTGCCACGTACAAGAGAGGGAGGGAGAGCGGACACCTACCTTAAAGAAGTGGCGATGCGGGGTGAACCGAAAGTCGAACAGTGGATCCGCGAGAACATGGCGCATTGAGGTGGTAGTGTAGCTTCCCATGTTCTAACGAAAGATCCATCCTTAATCTGTGCAGGAGACAATCGAACCACTTCGCAAGACCGTCGTGTTGCTCAAAAACTTTGTTTGAAGATCTTGCTGGAAGCATGGTGGTGACCGTGGTTGTCGTTTTGTACAATGTGGCTGTGCTCGCCAGCGTTGTACTAACTGTCAGTAATGCACGTCATCAATCTACCGAGAAAACACTTTGAACCCGACCTGGCGCATAATGCTGACTGCTAACGTTAGATGGGTGCACCTCGCAATACTCTGGCGGCAAGTTCGCTCTCGTGTCGCACGTTTTGTGACTAGCGGGGCGAGGCCACTTATCTGGGCTTTGAAACTCAGCAACATGATGTCTGCTTTCCCTATGGCCGATGATAGCAAACAATACAAGTTATGAAATTGTTTGATCCTGGCCAGATGCTAAACTCGCCGGATGCTTTTAGGAAGGGAGCTGTCTGCGGAGGATGAAAGTGTGGCTCTATAAAGAGTTGATGCTGCAACAACGCACCTAACTGTCATTACTACCAGTCCCAACAGAGTTGTTGTTGTGCCGAAGTGTTGAAGTGTTGCTATGATCGGGCATTGCGGTAGTTATTATGCATTTGTTGTATATGCAGTACCTTGTTGGGTTGTTGTATGTACAACTGTTATGTTGTTGAACGTTGTCACTAAGTTGTTGTGTATGTGCGACATCTGCTAGGCATTACTGTGGTTTGTTGCACTAAGTCGCGCATTGCTGTGTGTAGCTCCGTTTTGCTAAACACTCACCATGTGCCGATAACACACCTAGCACGTGCCCGTTGTGCCTCTGATGTGAACATTATGCTTGCTCTATGCTTATATTACTCATTCAACTACGTCTTTGCCGCTGCACGTGCTGCGGATTGCTGACATTCGATCGCAGTTCGAGTAGATCACTGGAGCATGCTCTATTTGAACGTGTCCTTTCAAGGCTGCATAGCAGCAATTCGGTCAGGGGGGGGGCGACGTTTTGGATACTAGAGGAGTGACTGAGTGCTGCAATCGGCGTATTGTTGCAACTTGGAGACTTGCCTGGAGACCGTTACTTGAGGTTGTTGTAATAGTATGACCGCCTTCGTTACGGCCACCTTTGCGGGACCCTCTGGAGTTGAAGATCTCAAGGTTCTCTCCTGCTCGTTGAGTTTATCCCTCTCCTGTATCTCGAGCATATGAAACCCCTCCTTCTACCCTTCTTACTCTAAGTCTAGTCTAAAGTTACGAGAGGAAGACGACAGGCGGGATTGCGACCCGTAAGACCACATCAAGACTCTGTGGGGAGTCATCCCACCGATTGCGGGAGCTCTGCCGGAGCCCAGGTGGAGTTCTGGAGGTATGAACACTCAAGTATAAACTCGTTTTACACGTGTGATCCCATTTCCTTCAACTATATTATCCTTTGCTATTGAGTGCCTGCAAGTATGACTGAGAAAGCTAGTTGCTTTTGTTTGTTTTGAATTCAGGACATGATATGAAAAGATAAAATTGACAAGTATGTATGGTAAACTCAGATTATTTGTGCGAATTCAGACAAAACGAATGAGAGAAGGCGAGATGAAGGTGTTTTGCTTGTGTTTGACCGGGTCAACCCAAGGCTGAATCCCTCTAAGTTGAGTGAGTTCAGTGCTGTGTTTTATTTATGTCTGTTGGGTTGAATGTATGACCTTTGAGGACTGGGTCTATCCTAAGTTGGACGATCCAACCACTTCTTTCTTTCGGGGTTTCTGAACAGGAGGACGGACGCTCTAAGTTGGGAAAACTCAAATTTTTAATGTTTCTTTTGGGTTGTTGAAAACAAGACTGGGGATATTCTAAGTTGCGTAGACCCAGTTTTGTCACGGTGTGTGTTTTCTTCTGAGAGGGATAACGGCATGATACCAGGCGTATCCCTAAGTTGGGGCGGCCTATCTCTATAAGCCATGAACTTCAAAGGCAATCCAAAGTATAATTATTGATATATATATTTATATATTATATGCATTTGACAGGCTGACACCCCAAGTTGGGAAGTCCAGTCAATAAGTCAGGTATGATAACAAAAGAAGGAAAGCAAATGAAAAATATAAGTACTCTTGCGTGACCTGGCCGGGAGGGCCCTCGCGCTTTGCAAAAAGGCTGGAGCCGATGCGTTCGATAGGTGGCGTTGTTGCCTTGCTTGCTGCTCATCCTTTGTACGCAACCTTTTATCTTCCTCATCTCCTTCTTCCTCTATCGGAATAGGTTCCTCTTCCTGAGGTCCCTTTGAACTTTCCCCTGGCGTAGGCTGTGACTGAGAAGTCTTTCTTCCCTTTCACGTCTGTACCATTATGGTTGGTGTTCCTCGCTTAAGTCAAGGTCGGGACATCACCATTGGCCGAACCAATGATGTGTTCCTGGCGCTGAAGTGGTAGCATATACTGATCCATCTTGCCCTTCAGTTCCCCGTCCACCAAATAGGAACACATTTTGAAGGTTGGACCAGACTTCCTTTATGTTCAGGCACGACTGCACAATGGAATCCTGATACTTGCTTAATTTCTTGGTTACTTTCTGAGTCCGACAAATAATATCATCCTTCTTCTCTTCCATTTTTTTCTCCTCACAGTCATTGACTTTCAAAGAATTCATCGCCTCCTCCAACTCAAAAAGACTCTCCTCTTTTGGCGAGGCTAAACGGAATGTGGTCGGAAAAGGACGGTCCATCCGCTGAAAAAAAAAAATTTTTGTTCCCCCTTCAATATTTGGGTCAATGAGGTTTCCTTCCAAATCGAAAGCTTTGCCTCGGATTGTCGTAAAGACGATTTTTTTTTTTTCATCCTTAACTAAAATCTGGCATAAACGGACAATGTGACCCTTCATATCACAATATTTGCAAACGTATTCCTGCCTGTTTCCACGTCCACATCCATTCCCACGACCTCTACAACGGCCTTGACCACCTTGCGGCTGACTTTGCTGACCCTGGCCTGGTTGACCTTGGTCCGCCTGTCTCTCACCGTTTCCATTTCCTCCACCATTGCTTCTTTCCCTACGCTTTCGAGAAGTACCCTGCCCTCCTCGAATTTGATTCAAGATTTTTCTCTTAGCCTTGATCAATTGTCGAGGAGACTCTTCTTCCTCCTCACTGTCATTTTCACTACTACTCTCCTCGATGACTGACTCTTTCTCTTTTCTCTTTCCCTTCTTCAATTTGACCATCACCACCTGGAGTTTTAAGCGTTCCTCTCTCATATTGGTCATCATCTCTTTCATATCCGTCAATGTCTTATAGACCTCCTTATCCTTATCTGCCCCCAAGTGCACTCTCTCCCGATCCTCCTTTTGCTACTTCAGCAGACGGTAAAGGATCTGGTTACAGTTTCCTACCAACAAGTTCTCTCGTATCTTGGGCCAGTCATAGCGCTCTTGCATCCATTTTATCAACTTTCGTTGTTCCACCTCCGTGAAGTTATCCAAAAAGATAAGGCAGCGATCCTTATTTGGAAGGTCAGGAACCAACCGTGCCACCTGCTCGAATTTCGTAAAAAAATGTTTCATCGTGCCGAAATTTCGCTGACTAACCTTTCGCAAATCCGCCAAATCTAACAATTGGTCACCCAATTGGTATTTCTCTAAGAATTTTCTTTTGAACTTCAGCCAATCCTGCGAGTTCCGCATCAACTCCTTCACTTCGTCCTTATACTCCACCTTGCGATATCTTTCCACCATTCGTAACATCTTTTTATTTGACCACTCATAACAGCTCCCCAATTGTTCAAACTTATCTGCCCATCCCGAGGGGTTGTTACCATCAAATAATGAAACTTCGACCTTTGGGAGCTGCTCCTTTTGAGACTGTTGAATGATCCTCGCGAGTTCAAGAATATCATTCCTCCTCTCGTCTTGATTGTCGTTGTTGTTCGGAACCCCAGCCATCTTGAGTGAGCAAAATCAAAACAACACATTTCCAGGAATTTAGTCAGTCTCGTTGGAAAATTTAAATAATACTTCTCATAACTATTTCGTCTCTCTTTCTCCTTTTACCTTTGGGATCAAATTACTGACTTTTTCTAAGGCCAAACAAAAAAAAGTAACTTTTTATTCAATCAATCACCCAAGTGTTGTTCCATTAGGGACAACGGTAGTTTGCCGTTATCCCCAACAATGGCGCCACCTGTCGAGAGCATTGACTCTCGCGTTTTTACAAAGAGGGGGAGCCCTCCCGACCATGTAACGCCGAACTAAAACAAAACAAAATCAGAGGCAACTTGAGAACGACACTTAACAATCTCGCGAACCGCTGAGACGGTCGTAGTAGCGTCGTCCCTTCACAGCTCTAGTCGGGTGCGCCAGCTATAGATCCTTCGGTCCCCTACGACAGGATAGGTTCCTGCCGGCATAAACTTTTTTTCCCTAAGGGGTTGTCACCACCCTTAGGGGCATATCCCTACGTGCGAAAGTTTTTAGATGCAGTCGCAGAGGTAGATCAGCCGAGGGCGTTTGCTCGTTCGCTGTAATATAGATATGCTTGGTTAAACGCCAGGTGGACCCGAACATCGTCCGTCTCTTAGGGCGTTGATCTCCTAAGTACGAAGTAGACGTCGGTCGACTAGGACGGTCTCAACCAAGCGTGCAACCCTCAATTCATTCCTAGTCCCTTCGACACACAGCCAAACGATAATAATAATTACCGTACTTTGTTATTTCAAAAGAAATTGACCGTAGTCGACAGAAATATATATTCAATCTAAAATCATATGGTATATCCAAATAACGCAATATCAAAATAAAATCCGACCACCTCGGGTCGAACCCACAAAACAATCATATAATTATCAAGAAGGAGTTTACTACTAACAATAATATTGATGCAACCGATAAGGTAATCGACTGCCTCATTTTCGACTTGATGAGACACGTTGCCAAAATTCTTTTTTTCAGCCTATATGACTAAAGACCTTTATACTACCGTTTTCTGATACAGAAGCTTGATATTAACGAAAAAATTAGGAAAGGATCAACATTCGAATTCTCGGATTATTGTTTGACTTTGTGAAGTTTTTTTTTCTCGTTTCAATCAATTATGCACAACATACATTGTTACACATTTAATTACCCCTCAATGCATAAGCATGATAGTGCAATCATTGGGGCAATCCAGATATTATCCATCCGGTGATCCTATCTACGAAAGTTTTTTTTTTTTTTTTTTTTTTAACTCTCGTAGAGTCATATAAACACGACTCTATCATAGGGACAACTCAACGTGACACCTAAATATCATAAAAGGCGCGTCTAGCCGAGATAGAGTTGTCCGCCATCGCGGGCCTCAGCTTCAGTGTGATCGAGTCGTGCGAGCTCCTCATCGTCAAAAGTCAAGGTGGTAATGCGTCCTCCCCGCATGACCTGAACCATCCGCGTGCCATAGAGGGAAGTAATTCGTGAGGCTAATATCAAAACTATAGCGTGAAACGGCTATGGCATTCGAAAGAGGTGCCTAGTTGTCGTGTCCCTAATCCGAATAATGTCGTAGCGCTCCCCGGATAGGGTAATTGTAACACTCACAATGACTCGAGAAAGACATAGGAGGTTGCTTGCGCGATGGAAATACAAAGTATATCCATAAAACTCTTTCGGAAGTCGGGCCCCATTGGAACGGACATCCGCGCACGAGTTGGGAAAAAATCCTTGTCCATCTCTAAGCAACAAAAAAAACCCAACCCAAAGAGTGGGCGCATAATCCTGAACAAATAAAAGTTGCTCTGCGCCGAATCAACCCCTCGTCCAACGTGTTGAGAATCTGAGTGAGATCCCGCCGTCGCTGACTCTTTGCACATCCGAAGGAAACGTCACTCTTGAAGGCATTCCCCGATCTCATACGCCTCATCATCAAATGCGACGACAGAAAAATGTTCAGAGCGAAAGATATTAAATCCGTTCTCTCGAATCCACCTCACATGATGAGGAAGACTAAAATGACCTTATCGATTATTTAGCCATAGAAGAACATGAAGAAACATCCTCCTAATCTCAAGAGCGTCCTCCCTAATTGAATTTGCTTCATGAACTACGACGAGATTCATATCTATGA
The DNA here is from genome assembly GCA_003427395.1 of Chara braunii. Taxonomy (NCBI): domain Eukaryota; kingdom Viridiplantae; phylum Streptophyta; class Charophyceae; order Charales; family Characeae; genus Chara; species Chara braunii. The sequence goes on along the minus strand of BFEA01000027.1, from coordinate 2,947,727 downwards.
AATCTCGTGATGGATTAGAAGGCGTGAAATCATATCGGATAATATGTTGTCCATACTCTGCCATAAAAACATAACTCCGCGAAGGGTTCCTCACGCTTCCATCCAAAAATCGGGGTTCGTCTTGCTCCGAAAAAACTTCATGCGGATTGTAAAGCAATCGTCCTTTTCGTATCATACCGGCACATGATCGTGTCGACACTGCTATGCAATCTATCGTCGCCTCGCGTGTACGAAACAATCGAATAATCACCGTTCCTGTAGACATCTGGACGACAAAGTAATAACTTTCTCAAAATAAATTTATATGCACCAATCTCTTAGTCTGACTCCCTTTTCCATTGGGCCGTGATTATTGTGTCACGGTTCTACCATGAAGGTAGTGCCTACTTGTACTCCATCCAATACGAGTAGGTACATGAACTGGACCTCTTTTGACACCAGTTCCCCATATGTCGGTGACACCTAAGGCGGCCAGACAAAAAAAAGTTAACTTCAGTCTTTCCCCATGTGAATGTATGGAAAAATGGCTACCCTTAGCTACAGAACACCCTACCCTCTAGAGAATGGTATGGAATACCCCTCCTCCTCGCCTAAACACAATGTTCAGATCTCAGAAGTTGGGCTGGCTCCACCGCTGTCGAGCGCATCCGTCCGGCACCGCACCAGGGCAGCGCGGGACCCTCCCGGCCGCGTCACGCAGGAGTTGGTCTTTACATCCTTCATTGCGAATATACATGGAGCTTCCATAAGCCGCTCCGGCCGAGTGCGCCAGCCATACCTCTCGCGAGCCCCTACGACAGGATAGGGCCTACGCGAGGCACTACCTGCACCTTACGGGAGTTGTCACCTCCCTTCGGTGGGCGTATCCCCGCCGAGCTACCAGTCCACAATACGAAAGCTAATCAGTTCCAATCGAAGAGGTGGACCAGCCGAGGGCGTTTCTCGTTCGCTGTAGCATAGGGGGTACGCGCGGTAATATGCCTCTATCGAACCCGCACGCGAACCGACATCTTGAGGGGCTGAGGTCCCAAGCGCGACTTGACGTCGGTCGACTAGGACGCATTCCGCAAACCACGCGCACTCCGCTTCACAAACACACATACACACAAAACAACACATATACAAAACGACACAGCACAAACAACGCGACAACGCTCCTAGTCCCTCGGTAGCCAACCCATAACTTTCCAATGCGGAAATCAAATAGGCGTCGCGCGCGAGACTTAGTATAAAACCGCGCGGACGCAGGGCTAACTCATATCGACTCGCAATGCAAGCATATGCAAGCGGTCGCAACGATGGCGTACTATGTAGTACCCATACTTAGGCGGTCCTCGTTAATCTCGAGGGTCGCGTTCGACACTCAAGTGTCGGCTGACACACGCCTTGAGGGTTAAATCTCTCGACACTGAACAACCGTCATGCGGGGTTGAAGACCACACCCTCTTCTGCACCCTGTGTAGAGGGGTTGAGTAGACATCTTTAAGCTGTCGTGGCGGTCGAACATCAAGGGGTTTGACTTTGACGGCTGCCACGGACTATAACGTCCAACTATAAAAACTCCAAAGAGCAAAAGATAAGGGATAGGCCGAAGGCTCCCCGCCTAGTAAACAAAATCATAGCCTTGTGGTACCCTTCTTTTATTTCGTGCGGCGTTGGCGGCTTATAACAATCTCAAACGTTCGCCCCTATGTGTCGGTCCCATTTGGTTATCCCATAACTTTTACGCACTAGGGCGCTAAAACATCGCGCGCGGGATTTTAATATAAAGTCGCGCAGCCGAGGGCCTATCTCATACCAACCTGCAAATGTAGGCTTACGCATGCAGTCGCGACGATGGCGTATTATGCGGTGCTCATAACCAAGTGGTCCCTCGTGGGTCCGAGCACTGCTTATGACACTCAAGTGTCAGACTCGAAGTGCCGTGATGGTCTAATCCTTCACGACATTGCATGGCTGAAGGAATAGTCGTGCAGCCGCCGCGAGACCTCCGACCTTTGGTCTGAGCGTTTCGGTAGGCAAGGCAAATAGGCTCTGCGCGAGGGAAAACCCCTTTCCTGCAGAGCCTAGGGCTTGGGATGTCTTGGAAAAAGACATTGAATCCCGGCCCTGGATCAACGTCCGACTAAAGAAATCCCAAAAAAAACAAAGCAAAAATACCAAGAAGGGTCTTGCTCATGCAGACATCCACCCCAAATATACCCATTTGAATATATGTATATATATATATATATATATGTATATAAGGGGCATGTATGTGACGATCACTTCTTACAGTCTCACTGGGGTCTCTCACAATAATATATATATGTGTGAACGAAGGCAACCAAATCCAGAATCTGATTCACAGCACATACCTGTAATCACATCAACGAGTCAAATCAACAGCCCACGCACTACACGGAGTCACCCCCAACCACCTTCGACACTCATACCCCTTGCTTTAGCCATGCAAGCCCCAAAACCTCCTATCCAACCAACCTTAATTAAATACTCAACACCTTTGTTAAATGGCCATTCAATAAAAGTCCGGGTGAAACCTTAATAAAACAACGAAAATCACCAGGGCTAAAGCCTTTTAGGTTGAGTGTCGAGGGAGAGTTGAAATTTGAGTCGTAGACCGACAAATCGGCAACCGACCTGTTATCTGTGATAATAGAAGACGATCCTCAAGGGATCAGGCTGAATCTAGTCCTGATCTTGATTCAAAATGATCAAAAAAGACCTGTAACACACGACAGATCAATCGCCAAGCTAAAATCATAAGTGTATGGAGAATACAACTCCATAATACATTCTTACTCAAAATCTCCCTATAAGCTAGACTTCAGTCTACTTTTAAGCCAGTGCTTAAGCTAAAGGTAGACTAACTGCGGAATCTCCTCTATTCTGGGTGGATTGCCAGAATCGCCACCTGTCGAAATATAATCTAACTCCTTCAAACTAAAAAAATTTTGGCAGCGCTTCCTGTAGGAAATAAAAGACTCTCCAGGTTTATACTAAGTCAGATATAAAAGCAGAAAATATTATCTAACTTTGGAAAATCAAATTCTGTCTAACTCTCTGAATTAGTAAAAATTTGGGCAGCATTCCCTTTAAAAAGGGAGACTTCCCAAATTTGTACTAAGTCAGATATGAACTCGAACAACAGCTCGAGCTCAACTCTAGACTGAATTTAACCGACTCCTTAATTTTGTAGAAATTTCGGCAGCACTCCCTCTAGAAAAATGTCATTCTAAAATTTATACAAGGCTAAGTTCAGATTTTGAAAGTAACTTCGGCTTCCCAAAGTTCAATTTTGTCCAGCTCCCTGAATTAGCAAAAATTTGGGCAGCACTCCCTTTAGAAAAGGAGACTTCCCAGATTTAACTAAGCCAGATATATGGAAAAGACAAGTTGAACTCTGACAAGTCAAAAGTTGACTAACTTCTTGGATTTGTAGAAATTTTTGCAGCGTTTCCCGTAGGAAAAGTAGCTTGCCAAGATTTATACAAAGCCAAGTATAAAAAAAAGATCTCAGAAAATGCAGGAATTGACCTAAGTAAAAAAAGTTATTTACAGAAAATGCAGGAATTGACACTAACTCCTATGGCTCTAGCACGTAGCGAGCAACTAAAGCAACTACCTATAAACATGAAACCCAAACAAACTAACCATCCTATCCAGTCACATGCAAACCAACCCACAAATGTAAGTACCCTCACCATCCCAAGTTAATTCCATATAAATAGTTTGTGAATCTTCAAGTTCTTGAATCCTTATACCCATCTTACATAAGACATAGAGTTGGACCATTCACCATGGAAACAATGCCCAACTTGTCTTTATTATATACACGACTAACCCCCAAATCCGATACTACTATCGGATTCGCCTGTCATTAAACCCCCCAAAACGCAATTTCCCCCGCCTGTTCCCATCATGCAACGAGTGAGGTGAGTGATTCCTCCTCCCACCATAGCCGTGGTCTTCACCTTTAGGCGCAACCTCTACCAATCGTATCTCGAAACCTACCCACTAACTTCCAAAACTAACATCATAGTCCACCTCGCAGCTATGTAAAACCCTTATTTAGCCCTTTACTTCGCTCGAGTCCATCAAGAATCGAGCGAGGTATCTAACTTTTCACTTCTCCCCTTCCTTCACCTCCGCCATAGCCCGGCGCACCTCCTTTCTCCACTAACAACTAATCTACTAACTTACTACAAAAACTAACGCTACTATCTAACTCGCCCCTACCAAAAACTATAAAAATGAACTTTATTTTGCCCGATTCCGTCAAGAATCGAGCGAGTTTTTTCGTTTTTCTTCTATCTCCTCTTCTACTCCGCCCCTTTTCTCGTCACATGCATCCGGTGCGATTCGGCGCCCAGATTCAGCCTTTTCCATCACCCCCCCTGCGCTGCCTTTGTACGCCCCACCTTTTTCCTCTCCTGCTACCTTTCACTCTTCTTAGCTCCCGTCCTGCCTCAACCATAGCCTGTTCACCACTTGCATGCACCTTGTACACCTTTTCGTCCGGGTCCGTTCTTCTCCCTCCCAGCCTCCTTCGCTATCTGCTTGCCTTTCCCTGACTGCGCTTCGCTCCGTATGCACCTGCCGCAGGGTCTTGCCCCGTTTCGTTTCCCTTTTCCCCGCTAGCGTCCGCCACCCTCTGCGCTTTTTGCTGCCTACTCGCGGATGCACCCGGCGCCCTTCCCTACCTAGGTTCACTCCCCCTCCTTACGTGTCTTCGCCTGTCCCGTTGTTGTCTGTTGTCACCCGCTTGCTGTTCGTGCAGCGCCCGGTACAGCAAGTCCCACAGCGCCGTCCGACCGCTTTCCACCTTCCTACACAATACCTCGGCTCCGGCTCTCTGTCGAGCGACAGTCCGATTAACTCTTTCGTTGTTTTCTCTGAGTCCGACGACGGTTTGCGCAGCGGTGCCCCTGCGAGCTCGCTCCTTAGTACTCCTGGCCCCGCCCCACGCCCAGTCTCCACACTCCTTTCCCATATAGCAAAGCACAGGATCGGGGCGAGGCCTCACTGCGATCTGTAGTGTGAGGCTCGGTGACATGGGCCTCGGTGCGGATTTTGTGGTAGTGGCAAATATTCAAGTGCGAACTTTTGAGGCTGAGGTAGGGGCGGGTTTCGTGGGGAAGTTTGTTGCAGCCTGTACCGCTGCGGATCTCCGCCCGGTGTCCCCCCCCCCGTCTCCGGACTTTGAATGGCATGCTCATACCCAAGCCTCCCACAGCAGCTTGTGGTTGGCGGGCAGCGCATCCGCAGGAAGTTCCCCGCCACTCGGTTTCCCTCTGCTTCGTGGGCCAGTCACCTACCGGCTAGCATGCAAGTTGAACTCCTCGGTCCGCGCTACAGGCCGGGCGCGATGGAAAGAAAATTCCATCGGCATCTCGAATACGTAGGAACCCGAACTCAGGCCCATTCCTCGTTAGTCTAACAGGGTACTAGCCGGACCGAGCCCGCCGGCCTAAATCTAAAAATAATAAGGAAAGACAAAAATAAAAGCGGAACCCGGAAACTAAAACAAGAACCGGGCCGTCGCCCCACCAGCCTTTGATGCCGCGCCCCCGTTTATCATGTAGAAGTCTCGCCGTTGTCGAAGCTGGTCTCCACGCCCGCGCGCATGTCTTGGTCAGACGCACCAGTCAAAATTACCATATTAATTAATCCTAAATAAAATAAATAAATAAATAAAAATTTGATCGGCGATCACGCCGGCCCTTCAGTCATCAATAAATAAAATCACGTGCGCCTTAAGTTTGCGCGCTCACACACTCTCTATTCTAGTCAACCATCCAGTCAACGTAATTTACAGACGCGGCCGCGCCTAGCGCAGTATACTTAACTTTGAACCACACTATCTTCTGTCGCTCGCAAAGGCCAGGGCGGATACCCTTGTAAGGATATTCGCACCGACACCGCGATATAGCATGGTATTCCCCCGTTAAACGATCCACTCTGGTCAATAAAAAGGCCAACTCCTAAAGCAACGAACCCCTGCCGCAGATGATTCCTAAAAAGAAGAAGTCTCAATCTCGAGGTGTAATTATTTTCTCTATACTTCCCATTGGGGTTTGACTTAGATGAAATGAGAATAAGATAGAGATGAATAAACTTGAGATCTCTTTGAACGGGTACAGAAAGAAAAGGTTATTTGAGATAGAACGAGATGTTCCTTGAAAAAATCTCAAATCCTTCTCTTATTTCTTCTTCTTCATCTGAAATTTCATTTCTTTCGGCACCCAATAACCTTTTCTTTTTTAATGTGTTATTCCCTAGGTTGTTTGGCCGGACGTCCGGGACCCCTGGGTTGTCCGACCTGACGTCTGGTCGGACGTCGGACGGTCTCGGACCGGACAAGGGTTGTCCGACCTAGCGCAAAAAAAAATTAATAATAATAAAAAAACAATAATAATAATTTGAAAAAACTCATGTGGCTTCTACCTTGCATAAGGTGTATGCCACCAAAATTTTGGCTCATTTGAGTTAGTAGAAAAAAAGATAAAAATCTTCAAAGTTTCTAATCCCTACCTATACCCCTCCTATCCCCACCAAAACCCCTCGTACCCCCCCTCCCCCCCCAAATAGCCCCCTATCACCAAATGCTCAGAAAATTCTGAATTTTTTTATGGGGGGTCTCTATGGCATGCGCAACACTGTCATTTTTTTTTTTTTTTTTTTTTTTTTTTTTTTTTTAAATTCCAAAAAGTGGTTGTCCGGGATACCGGCCAACCCCCCTACCGGACGGTTGGGGGAGACGTCCGGCCTTCGGACGATTGGTAACCTAGGTTATTCCTTATGACACGCAGACAGGTATGAAGTTGAAGAGAGAGAAACTTTTCCATCATTTCCTTGAGCAAAGCATAATGCAACTCTCTTCCTACACACATACTTTACCCGTCTGCATAACAACAAAAGGAATAACCCAAAATCATACATATCCCAGCCAAGTCAGCCCACCTTTCCCACATGCATGACGTCGGGCACTTTACTCTACCTTTCCCTGAATTCAAAGCAAGGTCATGCAAGGTGTGGGTTCACACAAGTGTGCAAAGGGAACTGAGTCACAACGAACCTTGGGTGAAGTTGACGATGACTCACTCAAGAAAGCTAAGTATTTCTCTCAAGAGAAGATCGGCCACACAAGTTGCGGCCGTCCACCAAATAATCAACATACTTTTCAAGTGTCACCACGGACACACGCGCCACTCACAAGAACTGAGCAAGATAGCTCTTGAGGAGGATGCTCTCACTTACAGTTTTGAGTGGTCTACCACTACACTCTCAATAACACCTCGTCCACTGAGAATAATTCCACCTCCATTCCAAATCCATCTCCTCCAATCACCATGCCAGATCACCAAATGTCTACGTCAATACTTGTCTCAATCTCAACTCCCAACTCACATGGTCCCAAATTGGGTCCCAAGTGGTTCCATGCTGCCGCCGCACCACCAAATGATCATCCAAAAATAAAAATCTGGATCACGACACTCGTCCAAAAATAACAGCACCTCCGGCGTCAATGTCGTAGTGCCAACACCCAAACGGCCACGCCACCAAATACCGTGCCGCAAAAAATCAGCGCCGTAGTCCTAGAATACCGTCGGCAAAACCACCAACCGCATTACGCAATTTCGGCAGCACCTTCCCTCAAAACATTGCCGAATACACAAAGTCTCCGTCACTTCCGCCGTAAAATCCTTCTGCACAACAAAAATTTTGGAAGCACCTTCTTCCAAAATTACGGCAGCGCAACCTCCTCACTCAATGCTACTTGCTACAGCGCAGACCGTCATGCAACACCTCCCTGTTGTGAGCCTCTCGCTGCATGGCAACAACTCATACACCATCCTACAGCATAAGCACAAAGGTGGGGGGGAAAGTTCCCAGCCTTTAGCTATGGCTGCCTCTCTCCCCCTCCAAGTGCTCATGCAAACCTCCAACACTTTGCCTCACTACACCAGCAGCCAGCCAGCCGGCATCTACTCAAGTAGAATGCCCCAGCAACATTTCCACAAGTGCGAGGCAGTTGGGTCAAGAGCTGACTTTTACACTTGTTGGAGGAGGCTGCCGAACACTTCTTACCTCACGTGCATTCACGGGCTCAAACTGAGCCCTGGATCTGAGCCAGATCGATGACTCAGTGTGGCTCAGCCTGGGCCTCACATTTAGTTAGGATGTTACTTTTAACTGCCTGTATTTTATTTTTCTTTCTTTTACCCCAACTATCTCGTAATTTCACGAGATAGCTGGCTTCCTGTCATTTTCAAAACATTTTTCCTTTTCTTCTTCTGACTATTCTTTAAAGAGATACATCTCTTCAAAGTTCAACGTACCCAAAACATGTTTTAGTGCAAACTGAACTCAACCATTTTCCAAAATGGCTGTTCAATTTGCACTGCTCTGGCCTGAGTCGTCATACTCAGGCCTTAACATGTGCACCTAGCTATAAACGCGGCCACATTCACAACCGTTTCCTTCTTTTTTTTTTCTGCCCTCTCGTTTCCCTGAAAGGGGCAGGTCGTTCTTCAAAACAAGCTACCTTCCCTTCCACCAAGTCATTTCAGAGTGTCGAACTAGAGTCAAGCTCAACGAGGTCTTCTTCCACAATATGCCCGAACCTGACTCAGTTCAGGTGCAACGTTTGGGCTCTTCAAGCAACCGATGCCCACTTCTGAGGCACCAATGGCCACGTTGTAGACTTACCTATTGGCCGTTGTGTTGGTCCCCTTAGCAATGAAGGAGCCAGCCATCATGCCATTAGGTAAGTCCGTTCACATTCTCTCTCTCTCTCTCTCTCTCTCTCTCTCTCTCTCTCTCTCTCTCTCTCTCTCTCTCTCTCTCTCTCTCTCTCTCT
>BFEA01000027.1:2922978-2938859 GCA_003427395.1 Chara braunii | reverse complement strand
TGTGTGTGTGTGTGTGTGTGTGTGTGTGTGTGTGTGTGTGTGTGTGTGTGTGTGTGTATGTGTGTGTGTGTGTGTGTGTGCACTCCGACAGTCGCGACAGTTGCCAGCGGTCAGCGACTGTCGTGAATGCCCAAAGAGAGTGGCGACTAAAGATCCGGATGACGTTGCAAAAATGTTTGTTCGACCACCAGAAAACGACTTGCCCGTCTTCCAAACTGGACACCACCTCAAAGCGTATGCAGAGAGTCCCTCGTGACTCAAGCCTAAGGCCCCAAGGTCTGCTCCTGAATGTAGTTGCACTTTTGCAGCAGATCCGCTCGATTTTGCTCATCCTATACTAACGTGACTGCCAGTTTGTCAAAAACGAAGGGCATTTTACTAATTTAACTATTAAAAAAAAAAAAAAAAAAATCTAAAGCAAATTTAGAAAAACAATCCAAAAAAAAAAAGGAAAAAAACGAACAAACTTACCTCTAAAGAAAACGGCCGGCCGTTATTTATGGGCGCTGTGAAGTGCTCCGAGACTGAAATGCCCCAGTCACTGCCTAGTGTGCCAAGTGGCGCTCCACCTTCAGTTCAGGTTTTTTTTTTTACCCTGCTGACTTTGCCAAAGGTCTCTTCGCGTCGTGGCAATCCCACGACCTGTTGAGATACATACTCAATCTCGATCCCAACCGGGATCGCAAAAATAAAATTTGGATTATTTCTCGATTTATGAGTGTCATCCTTGCGCAGGCACCATGCACCAGGCACCATGCACCAGGCACCATGCACCTCTTAGCGCGACTGTTTTCAGCCACGAGATTTCGAAGATTGCACAGCCAAAACTGGTCGTGTTCAACCCCACATTGCGGGCTGCTCCAAAAAGAGCTAGCCCAATGGTGCAGTTTCTCAAATTTGATACCGGTATCCGCTAGGTGAGAGTCCTGCACTATATCCTACTGGGCTAGCTCCTATCACGACAGTGATAGGACCAACTCTTTCATATGAAGAGCTTGGCCCTGTCGCTATCCCTCCTTCCAAGACCTTGCAGGCCCTGTCTGCCTAAGGCCCTACAGGTTTCGCATGCTTGAGGCTTAACAGGCCTCATTTGTTGACCCTGCCCCGTCGGTTCGCCGCGTGACCACGACTTAATTGATCACCCAACCGGGTAGACTCCAACATTAGCCTCTCAACCCCTTTCCGTGGCCGGCTATCTATCGGTAGCCTGAGTGGTCACCCATATCCGACACAACCCTCTGTTTAGCCTACATTATTTTAGGTAGAATAGGTCTAACTTTAGCGAAATTAGCATTTCCACGTCCAGCTATCTCTGCGGCTCTACAAGAAACCACCAACTACCGCCATTACAATCGAACCCCGCATGTGCCCGGACTAAGATTCAGAAAAGTTATACTCTCATAATCATATTTAGCGTGAATGAACTTTTGCAAACATCAGTCTTATCAAGTTTTTTAATTCAACGAGAAAAAGTCGGACAGTGTCCAACATTTAAACCCCCCAGCAAAATACCCTTGTCAAGGTATTTGCCCCGACAACATGCCCAGGCCCCATTGAACGACGCAAGTCCCCTACTTGTAAGGTTGAACTACCCCTTCTTTATGACCTAGGCTAGCCAGACCCGACCATAGAGGCGAGGTGACCCCACCCGTCACAAGGCCAAGGTGACCACTCCTTTCCCCATGGTGAGCGACAATCGTCACCCCCAGAAGCAAGATTCCAACAACCACAATAACACCTTCCTCTCTTTCAATGAAAGTGTAGCCACCCTCCTTAAAAAAGAAAAGTAACAACATCCCACTATGGACCAGGAACAAGTTTTCGGCGTGAGTCTCACTACCATTTACGAAGCTCACTTCATCAGGACTCATCATAGCATGATAACTAACGACATTACGAAAGTCTTCGGCTATGATAAATAATCGCGGTACATGCCTTTGCGAACAACACATGGTGCTATCCTATAAGCCATATAATGCAAATTACATATCATTGTCCTATAATCTTTTACACCAAAAAATACATCAAGTAACAATATACATTTTTACAGAGGGTTCCATAACATTCCAGTCCAAAAATATTTATACAATCGTATTGCATCTTATTACATCAAAAAGTGATAAACAACCATTCAAAATTAGGAGTCGAAACAAGATTTTCAATCCATCCATAAAATATCACAAAATTTCTACGAACAAACGTCGTAGATATTATTAATTATTACAAAACATGGAACCATAGGCCCCAAATTAAATGCAATTCCCAAAAAGTCCAAAGTTACATCCTCCCTTAGTCCGACCTCAGATAATAGTCAACAGTTAATGATCCCAAATACCCTGACTGGGGGTTTGAACGTCGGGCATTATCCAACTTTTGCTTGTTGAATAGACAAACTTGATGAGACTGACGTTTGCAAAAGTTCATTCAGGCTGAATATGATTATGAGAGTATAGCTTTTCTGAACCTTGGTCCGGACACCGGTGACGTTCGATAGTAATGACAGTAGTTAGCGGTTTCTAGTAGTGCCTCAGAGATAGCCGGACGTGGAAACGCTAAAGTTAGACCTATTCTACCTAAAATAATGTCGTAGCCGCCCGATCCAGGGCCTAAGTAGGCTTAACAGAGGGTTGTGCCGGATATGGGTGATCACTCAGGCTACCGATAGAATGCCGGTCACGGAAAGGGAGCAACATGCTAATGCTGGAACCTACCCGGCTGGGTGACCAATCAATCCGTGGTCACGCGGCCAACCGACGGAGCAGGGTCAGCAAGTGAGGTCTTTTGAGTCTCAAGCAAGCGAAACCTGCAGGGCCTCCGGCAAGCAAGGCCTGCAAGGTCCTGACAGGAGGGATATCGATAGGGCCAAACTCTTTAGATGGAAAAGTTTCTCATATCACTGTCGTGATAGGAGCTAGCCCAATAGGATATAGTGCAGGACTCTCAACCAGCGGATACCGTGATCGAATTTGAGAAACTGCACCACTGGGCTAGCTCCTTTTGGAGCAGCCCAGAACGTGGGGTTGGATGCGACCAGTTTCGATCGTGTGATCTTCGAGATCGTGCGGCTGAAAACAGCCGCGCCAAAATTTGCACGGTGCCTGCTCAAGGATGACACGCATAAATCGAGAAATAGTTTCAAAAAAAATTTTGCGATCGCAGTTGGGATCTAGCTCGAGTCTGTACCACAACAGGCCGTGGGATTGCCACGATGCGAAGAGACCGTTGACAAAGCCGACGAGTTAAAAAAAAAAAAAAAACTAAAACTGAAGTGAAGGTGGAGCGCCACTTGGCACGCTAGGAAGTGACTGGGGTATTTCGGCCCCAAAGCACTTTACAGCGCCCAGAAATAACGAGCGACCATTTTCTTTAAACTTCAGTTTTTTTTTTTGTTTTCTTGTTTTTTTTTATTTTTAGATTTTTTTTTTTTTTTTTTTTTTTTTTTTTAGATTCTGTTGAATTCTTTTTCTTTTTAATAGTTAAATTAGTAAAGTGTCCGTTCGTTTTTGACGAACGGGCAGTCACGTTAGTATAGGATGAGCAAAATCGGGTGGATTTGTTGCAAAAGTGCGGCTACATTTGGGAGCAGGCCTTGGGGCCTTGTGTTTGAGTCACGAGGGACTCTCTGCATACGCTTTGAGGTGGTGTCCGATTGCGAAAACGAATGAATCGATTTCAGGTGGGCGAACGAATATTTTTGTGACGTTGTTTATGCCTTTGGTCGTCACTCTCTTTCGGCATTCACGACAGTCATTGACCGTTGGCAACGGTCGTGACTGTCGGAGTGCACACACACACAAAGAGAGAGAGAGAGAGAGAGAGAGAGAGAGAGAGAGAGAGAGAGAGAGAGAGAGAGAGAGAGAGAGAGAGAGAGAGAATATGAAGGGACTTCCCTAGTGACGTGACAACTGGCTCCTTCATTGGTAAGGGGAGCAACACAACGACCAACAGGTAAGTCTACAACCTGGCCGTTGGTGCCTCAAAAGTGGGCATCGACTGCTTGAAGAGCCCGAACGTGGCACCTGAACTGAGCCAGGTTCGGGCCTTGCGGAAGAAGACCCCGTTGAGCTTGACTCTAGTTCGACACTGTGAAATAACTTAGTGGAAGCGGACGCAACTCGTTTTGAAGAACGAGTTGCCCCTTTCAGGGAAATGAGAGGGAAGGAAAAAAAAAAAAAAAAAAAAARRAAACGGCCGTGAATGTGGCCTCGTTTATAGCTAGGTGCACATGTTAAGGCCTGAGTATTACTACTCAGGCCAGAGCAGTGCGAACTGAACAACCATTTTGAAAAATGGTTGAGTTCAGTTTGTACTGGACGTACCTGCAATGAAACATGTGTTGGGTACGTCGAACTTTGAAGAGATGTATCTCTTCAAAGAATAGTCAGAAGGAGAAAATAAAAAATGTTTTAAAAATGGCAGGAAGTCAGCTATCTTGTGAAATTACGAGATAGTTGGGGTAAAAGGAATAAAAATAAAATACAGGCAGTTAAAAGTAACAGCATGACTAAATGTGAGGCCCAGGCTAGCAGCACTGAGTCATCGATCTAGCTCAGATCTAGGGCTCAGCTTGCCCGTAAATGCACCGTAGGTAAGAATTACTGGGCAGCCTCCTCCAACAAGTATAAAAGTCAGCTCTCCACCCAGCCTCGCACTTGTGGCAATGCTGTTGGGGTATTCTACTTGAGTAGATGCTGGCTGGCTAGCTGTTGGTGTAGTGAGGCGAATAGCTAGAGGTCTGCAGGAGCACTTGGAGGAGGAGAGAGGTATCCATAGCTAAAGGTTCGAAGCTTCTTGCCCCACCTTTAAGCTTGTGTTGTAGGCTGGTATGTGAGCTGTTGCCGTGCGGCAAGAGGCCCGCGACGGGGAGGTGCTGCCCGACGGCCTACGTGGTAGCAAGTAGCATTGAGTGAGGAGGCTGCACTGTCGTAATTTTGGAAGAAGGTGCTGCCAATTTTTTTCGACGCAGCAGGATTTTACGGAGGTAGTAACGGAGACTTGGCTTATTCGGCAGTGTTTTGAGGGAAGGTGCTATTGAAATTGCGTAATGCGGTTGGTGGTTTTGCCGACGGTATTCTATGACTACGACGCTGATTTTTTGCAGCACTGAATTTGGCGGTGTGGCCGTTTAGGTGTTGGCACTACGACATCGATGCCGGAGGTGCTGTTATTTTTGGACGAGTGCCACCATCCAGATTTTTATTTTTGGATGATCATTTGATGGTGCAGCGACAGCGTGGAACCACTTGGGACCCAATTTGGGACCATGTGAGTTGGGAGTTGAGATTGAGACGAGTGTTGAAGTGGTCATTTGGTGATCTGGCATGGTGATTGGAGGAGATTGGATTTGAAATTGAGATGAAATTATTCTCAGTTGACAAGGTGTCATTGAGAGTGTAGTGGTGGACCACTCAAGACTGTAAGTGAGAGCACTCTCCTCGAGGGCTATCTTGCTTAGTTCTTATGAGTGGCGTGTGTGTCCGTGGTGACACTTGAAAAGGACGTGGATTATTTTGTGGATGACCACAACTTGTGAGTTGTGCGGTCGATCTTCTCTTTGGAGAAATACTTGGCTTCCTTGAGTGAGTCATCGTCAACTTCACTCAAGATCAATTGTGACTCAGTTCCTTTTGCACACCTGTGTGAACCCACACCTTCCATGACCTTGCTTTGAATTCAGGGAAAGGCAGAGTACAGTGTGTGAAGTCATGCATGTGGGAAAGGTGGGCTGACTTGGTCACGGTTGTGATATGTATGATTTTGGGTTGTTCCTTTTGTTGTTATGCAGGTAGGTAAATGATGTATGTGGGAAGAGAGTTGCATTATGCTTTGCTCAAGGAAATGACGGAAAAGTTTATCTCTCTTCGACTTCATACCTGTCTGCGTGTCATAAGGAACAACACATTGAAAAATGAAAAGGTTATTGGGTGCCGAAAGAAAGGAACTTTCGGAAGAAGAAGAAGAAATAAGAGAAGGCTTTGAGATTTTCCCAAGGAACATCCCGTTTTATCCCGATTGACCTTTTCTTTCTGTACCCATCCAAAGAAATCTTAAGTTCATTCATCTCTATATTATTCTCATTTCGTCTAAGTCAAACCTCAATGGGAAGTATAGGGAAAATAATTACACCGAGAGATTGAAATTTCTTCTCTTTATGAGCATTTGGGGTAGGGGTTCGTTGCCTTAGGAGCCGACTCTGTTATTGACCCAGAGTGGACCGTTTAACGGGGGAATACCATGTTGTATCGTGGTGGAGCCAGCCCAACTTCTGAGATCTGAACAATGTGTTCGGGCGAGGAGAAGAGTAACCATTTTTTCATACATTCATATGGGGAAAGACTGAAGTTAACTCTTTTTTGTGTGGGTGCCTTAGGTGCCACCGACATATGGGGAACTTGTACCATGTACCTACGAGTATTGAATGGAGTACAAGTAGGCACTACCTTCGCGGTAGGATCATGGCACAAGAATCACGGCCCAGGGGAAAAGGGAGTCAGAGTAAGAGATTAGTGCATATAAATTTATTTTGATAAAGTTATTGCTTTGTGGTCCAAATGTCTACAGGAGCAGTGATTATTCGATTGTTTCGTAGATGCGAAGCGGCGATAGATTGCATAGCAGTGTCGACACGATCACGTGCCGGTATGATACAGAAAGGAGGCGATAGATTGCATAGTCGTGTCGACACGATCACGTGCTGGTATGATACAGAAAGGACGATTGGTTTACAATCTGCATGAAGTCTTTTCGGAGCAAGACGAGCCGCAGTTTTAGAATGGAAGTGTGAGAAATCCTCCGAGGAGTTATGTTTTTATGGCAGAGCATGGACAATATATTATACGATATGATTTCACATCTCCTAATCCGTCACGAGATTTTGGAGATATGAATCTCGTCGTAGTTCATGAAGCGAATTCAATTAGGGAGGACGCTTTTGAGATTAGGAGGATGTTTCTTCACATTCTGCTACGACTGAATAATCGACAAGATTTGTTTAGTCTTCTTCATCATGTGAGGTGGATTCGAGAGAACAAATTTAGTATCTTTCGCTCTGAACATTTTTTTGTCGTCGCATTTGATGATGAAGTGTATGAGATCGGGGAATGTCTTCAGGAGTGACGTTGTCGAGCGCATCGGTCCGGCACCGCATAAGGCAGCGCGGGACCCTCCCGGCCGCGTCACGCAGGAGTTGGTTCTTAATCCTCGTCGCAAATGCAGATGGAGCTTCCGCAAGCCGCTCCAACCGAGTGCGTCAACCATACCTCTCGCATGCCCCTACGACAGGATAGGGCCTACGCGAGGCACGACTTACCTCCACCTTACGGGAGTTGTCACCTCCCTTCGGTGGGCGTATCCCCGCCGAGCTACCGGTCTACAGTACGAAAGTTGATCAGTTGCAATCGCAGAGATGGACCAGCCGAGGGCGTTTCTCGTTCGCTGTAGCATAGGGGGTACGCGCGGTAATAAGCCTCTATCGGACCCGCACACGAACCGGCAGCTTGGGGGGCTGAGGTCCCAAGAGCGACTCGTCGCCTATCGACTAGGACGGATCCCACACACCACGCGCACACCACTCTAAAGAACATAAAACACACACACACACACACACACACACACACACACACATACATATACAAAACGACAATACTCCTAGTCCCTTAGTAATCATCCCATAACTTTTCGATGCGAAAGTCGGATAGGCATCGCGCGTGAGACTTAGTATAAAACAGCACGGACGCAGGGCTAACTCATATCGACTTGCAATGCAAGCGTACGCAAGCGGTCGCAATGATGGCGTACTATGTAGTACCCATACCCATGCGGTCCTCGTTAATCTCGAGGGTCGCACTCGACACTCAAGTGTCGGCTGACATGCCTCTTGAGGGATTGATCTCTCGACGCTGGACAACCGTCAAGTGCGGTTGAGAACCACACCCTCTTCTGCACCCTGTGGAGAGTAGGTGGTATACAGGTTCATACCTGTGGTGGCAATCATCTCTTATTGCCCTGGAGACCAGCTCTATCATTCAAGGCTTGAAAAAAAGTCAATGGGTTTGACTTTGACGGCTGTCACAGACTACAACGTCCAACTATAAGAACTGACAAGCAAAATCAATCAAGAAACAAACATCACAACCCTCATATATCAAATCAGGACTCGAGATAAACAACAAAAGAAGGGGGAAACATAAACCCATCAGGTGTGCAGATCGTCCGACACATGGTTGTGATTCTCACTGTCTCCAAGGTAAGTCTCATATATCAAGCTCCAAAATACTAACCTGCATAAAACACAGACATACACAATAGCCATATTGCCATACACCCATATGGTCAATTTTACTGTTTCCTGTAACTCATACCACGTCTCACATACTCAAGCTCCAGTCACAGTCAGAATCTCCATAAATCTCGTAAGTTATTTATAATGACCATTTAAAAGAAGTCTGGTTAAAACCCTCAAGGAAACATATCAAATCTCATGGCTAAGGCAATTGAGTTGAGGCACAGGTGTAAGTAAAGTTGTGTCGTGAGCCGACAAGTCGGCGATCAACCAACCGACCTGTCATCAGTGATAACAGAAGATGATCCTCGTAGGATCAGGCTGAAACTAGTCCAAATCCTTGATCGAATGTCCAAAGAAGACCTGTATCATACGACATGTCAATGTCCAAACTAAATCGTCAATGTATGGAGATCAAATTCTCATGACACGTTCTCACTCAAGACTCTCCTGATAGCCAAGCCTAGGCCTATCTCTAAGCCAGTCCCCAAAGAAAGGTAGACCTATGGCAAAATCTCCCCTATATAGAGTGGATTGCCAGAGTCGCCTCCTGTCAAAATATAATATATCTCCTCTTATTTTAAGAAAATTTTGGCAGCGCTTCCCGTAGGAAAAGTGTCTTTCTAGAATTTATATCAGCTTAAATATGAAAACAGAAATAATCTTCAACCTTCCAAAGTCAAATTTTGTCTAACTTTCTGAATTAGCAAAAATTTGGGCAGCACTCCTTTTAGAAAAGGAGGCTTCCCAGATTTTTACTAAGTCATATATCAAAATCAGACAGGTTGAACTTTTGAAAGGTCAAATTTTAACTAACTCCTTGGATTTGCAAAAAAAAATTAACTAACTCATTGGATTTGCAAAAATTTCGGCAGCGCCTCTCGTAGAGAAACTAGCTTTCCAAAATTTATACAAGACCAAGTATAGTAAATGATCCAAGAAAATGCAGAAATCAACCTAAGTAAAAATAAATTTATTCCAAAAAATGCAGGAATTGAAACTAACTCCTATGACTCTAACACATGACGAGCAACTAAAGCAACTACCTATCAAACAGAAACTCAGCCTTAAGTAGTAGTCGCACTCTGTCACATGCAGGCCAAACCACAAAGGTAAATACTCTCACCATCCCAAAGTCACTTTATATAAGATAGTTCATGAATCCTTAAGTAATTCAACTCTTATGCCCAACTTACATATGGCATAATGCTAGACCATGCGGCTTGGAAACAGTGTCCAGTGTGCCTTAAGATATACACGAATAGGTTGCACAACTACTTCTCTCTTCTTTGAGCATATGACCAGACCACCGTAGTCGCCTTGAACTGTTTAATATCCAAAATCTAATACCTTTCTGACTTTGTTCTCGAAAGAAAAAACAAATATGGGCAGGGGAATGAACCATTCGGCTTGGAAACAATGTTCAGCTTGCCCAAACTACTTCCAATTATACTCTGTAATTTATCTTCTCTTCTTAGTGATATGGTTTAGCGCTGGACCATTCGGCTTGGAAACAATGTCCAACAGCTAGTACACATGCAAATATAAGTAGAATACTTTATTTTATACTCAGTTTATATTTATGGGCGTGGTTTTCAGGCTAAACCATTCAACTTAGAAACAATGTTCAACCTTAGACCAAAATCCTCCCTCATAATAAAACAAGAACTTAAACTCTTCAATTTAGGCAAACCCTCAGGAATTAAACACAACATCTAGACCATTCAGCTTAGAAACAATATCTGACCCTTCAGAAAACAGCCAAATAAACATAGCCCTGAGCCATTCAGCTTAGAAATAATGCCCAGTCCGTGGTGGACCCGGTCAAACGCATGCAGTCTGCCTTCCTCCCACCTTCCCCCAGTTTCACCCCTTTGTCTGCTTTCAATCAAAATAAAACTGAAACTTATTCTTCACTCTCATACGTTTCCCTGCCTCCAGAACCTCGCCTAGGTTCCGGAAGAATTCCCACAATCGGTGGGTGGACTCCCCACAGAGTCTTGATACGGTCCTACGGGTTGCAATCCCACCTGCCGCCTTCCTCTCGTAACCAAGGACTGGACTGAGAGTTAGAAAGGTAGGAGTGGTTTCATACGCTCGAGATACAAGAGAGGAACAAACTCAACTCCCAGGAGAGGGCCTTGTTACCTTCATGCACCTGAGGGCCCCGCAATGGCAGCCATAATACGTGATAACTCGGTCAATTTGAAAGCAGTCTATCAGTCGTTGGCCCCACTGACGGTCTTCCCACTTTGCAGCAATATGCAACACAAACAACCCTCCAACAAGCTTAGTCTGTCTCGCTCTGCTTGCTTCGATAAGCAAAACCGGAATGAGTCTTCCACTAGAGAACGACAATATATACTGCCTTTTATCACAACGCATCGGCTAACCGGTAAGTCGTCGGCCTTACGATTGTCTGTGTGTCCCGCCGACCAACACATAGATCAGAGCTCTCGCAGCAAAACCCGATAGTGTGCGCAGTAATGTGTATACTAGGATGCTCACTACTACGCACAACAGTCTTCAGCAACACTAAAGCTAGGCAAAGGCGAGACAAAGTGCCTTGAGAAAAACTCCACCAAGCCAAACTTTATGGGACAACCATGATGAAAACAGTGACTGCCGCCGTAGGACACTGCAGCAGTCCGCATGGTCAACTCTCACAACCTTGCCAGCAACACTCCAAGTGAGCAGCAGCCCAACAACCGGCCGCCTGATAAGTACCAGCAACCCTGCGAGCTGATGAAAACACAGTCCATTTAGCAACTAGGCAGCATACTCAGCAGTTGAAACAATATTGCCTGACTGCGACGCATGGAGTATGAAGGTACAGTGGTAATTCCTGCGGCCGAACACACCGCCCAATACTGCAAGATCCAGTAGATACGCAATGGGTTGGTTCATAACTCGGAGGCAGTCTTGCTCAGCCCCACACAGCCTGTTACATCTGCCCATTGCATCTGTCGGGCCGTGCCGTCACCGCTCCTAGATTACCATTGTGCAACTATTTAGCAGCTTACGTGCCTCCGGTTGATATCAACAGCAACAACAATGGTTCATGAAGGTGTCAACCTTGTAGACAACAACAATGGTTCATGAAGGTGTCAACCTTGTAGACGGCCGCCAACCCCAGGTACGTGCCATTACACCATCCTCGTTTCTTCACCCCCTCTCTGTTTTGGCATGCTATGCACTGCACATGCCCCCTTGGATATGTAAGCAAAATCAGAATGAATCTTCCGCTAGAGTGTGACCGAATTCGCTGCAACCCTCAAACCATGCTTGCAGTGAAACCAAAAGAAGCGGCCTCCGTCGACGTGCTCAAGACAACGTACTGACCAACGGGAACGTCTCTAACCTCTACGACTGGCCTCACATACTCCCTTCAGTGAGCAAGCTCGAATGAATCTTCCACTAGAACACAGAGAGATGCACTGTTGACACAACCTCTGCCCTGACGATGACGTTGTGAACTTAATGACACAGCGTAGCAACTTCTGAAATCAGTAAGGCACCGGGACTTTAACTTTCGGTTCACCCCGTATCGCCAGTCCTTCCTCCGAAGCCAGCTCCAATGTCAAAGTGAGGGCCAATCCTGTCCTCCTTCTCTCTCTCTCTCTCTCCTGTCTCTTATACACATCTAGATGTGTATAAGAGACAGGGGATCTCTCTCTCTCTCTCTCTCTCTCTCTCTCTCTCTCTCTCTCTCTCTCTCTCTCTCTCTCTCTCTCTCTCTCTCTCTCTCTCTCTCTCTCTGCGAACTTCAGCCGCTACGCCCGCAGCTCTGATCCGATCAGAGAGCCTAGGCCCGAACTTAGTGAATCCTCTACGAACACATGGACGGGACACTGCGCTTTCCACCATGCGTACGGAGAGGTAGAGAGAGGTTATATCACTGTCAGGCTGGGCAACGTACGTGCCAATTTGTAAGCCTCTGGACCCACGACCGAGCCCAAGCTACTCCCACCAATAGCATGGGGAAAATGGAATGAATCTATCCCTGAAGTACGGGTAGGTTCACCCCTATTCATGTAACAACAAACCAACTCCCTCGCTCTGTCGTCTAGGCAGGAGCGTCTGTAACAGGCTCATCAAATCTCTGATGACGATCAGCTCTTGAAGTCGACATTCATGAAGGCCAGCAATAACGCAACAAGTAAATGGATCTTCCTCCGGAGCTTACGAGGATTCACTGCCTATCAGTACTTTCGAAGGTTTTATCCTGACTACAGCGAAGAGTACCGTGGCATGATCAAAATGGAGATGGCGAAGCAAACTGGAGGGGCAACAACAATCTTTCTTCTCCCTATTAGACCGTGCAGCATCAGAATGAATCTTTCGCTAGAACGCGGAAAGATACATTGTCTTTTCAAATTTCCCCTCTCGATGCCTTCGCGCAGCTCACTCCCCTTCTCGCACCAAGCCTATCACTTCATCGCCAAAGCCGATGTCGCCATTTAACTCAGAACGCCTCAAAACCCCCGATTCAAGTTTTAAATCACTGAAAACGGTCAAGGAATGACCGAGTTATGCCAAATTTGCTCCCATCTTCTTCCCTCTCCGCCATAGCTCCGCGTAGCCTATTTCTCTACCAACTCTCATCCTACTGACTTTCCACGGAAACTGGCATCAGATTTAGGGTCGCCCTATCGTAAAACCCCTGTCTACTATCTTCCCCCGCTCGTTTTCATCAAGAAACGAGCGGGATATGCATCTTTCACCTCGGCCATAGCTCCTCCTCCCGTCACCTGCCCCACGTCTTGCCTTGCATGCACCTGGTGCAATTTCTCGTCCGGATTCGCTCTCTTCGTCAAATGCCTCCGCCTCACCCTTGTGCCAAACTGCGTGCTAACGCAGGCACCGCCTGATGGATACAGACAGCGGTACGGTGGTCATGGAAGTCGAAATCTGCTAAGTGTGTAACAACTCACCGGCCGGGCCTATCAGCAATGAAAGTGAACGGTGTTGAGGCGCGACCCATGCTCGGCTGTTGTGGCAACTCCCACTCTGCAATGAGTGAGGGAGCGTTGGGCCTGCTGCAACCCCTGCAGGCGCGTGCTTAGACGAAGAGGTTCCTGCTGCGAACCTCAGTGGTAGTAGCAAATATTCAAATGAGAACTTAACAAACCAAAGTGGGGGGCGGGTTCCATGTGACCTGTTGCTGGGACAGTCTGCGGCACAACTAAAATTGTTGCACCCTCCTACTGGTGCCCGTTGGTTTCGCCCAACTCAGACATAATTCACCGTCTTACGTGTCCCACCGGGCACGCACACACTCAACCCTCTCACAACAAATGGTGAGGAGCGGACAATGCGCCACATCAGCTAGCCCCGCCTTTTTGCCTGTGCCGAGGGCCAACCCGAAGGGCGCGCACCAAAGGTCCTCGAGTGCCGTATCGGCCATCCGTGCCCGACAATACGATAGCGGAGTCAGGCGTGTTGGTCCCAACGTCAGCCTCAAACTCGATCACCAAGCTAAGGACTTTAGAAAACGCTAAAAGCAAAATAAAAATAAATAAATTAATAATAAATAATAGAATAACTGTCGCGCGTTCCGTTGGCCCGCGACGCCATGCATGCTCATGCCGCGCACATCCGTGCTGCGCGTGGTTGCACCTCACCACCGATACTCCGCGTGCGCCACTCACCCCGGCGAGGGCCTAATCTTCCTTCCGTACTCGCGTCGTCGAGCGGACGGGGCTGCACCAGTGCAACTTGCAGAAAATACGCCGAATACCCTTGTAAGGGTATTTGGTATGACAACGTTTCCTTCGGATGTGCAGATAGTCAGCGGATGGCAGAATCTCACTCAGGCGAGACATTTGTTGATTCACGACACGTTGGACGAGAGATTGATTCAACGCGCAGAGCAACTTTTATTTGTTCAAGATGATGCGCCCACTCTTTGGGTTAGGTTTATTGGGTTGCTTAGAGATGGGCAAGGATTTTTCCCAACTCACGCACGGATGTCCGTGCCAATGTGGCCCGACTTTCGAAAGAGTTTCATGGATATACTTTGTATTTATATCGCGTAAGCAACCTCCTATGTCTTTCTCGGGTCATTCTGAGTGTTACAATTACCCTATCTGGGTAGCGCTACGGATTTATTCGGATTAGGGACACTACAACTAGGCACGTCTTTCGAATGTGATAGTCGTTTCGCACTATAGTTTGGAGGCTAACCTCACAAATAACTTTCCTCTATGGTACGAGGATGGTTCGGGTCATGTGGGGCGGACGCATTACCACCTTGACTTTTGACGACGAGGAACTCGCACGACTCGATCATACTGAAGTTGAGGCCCACGAGGGTCGACAACTCTATCTCAGCTAGACACACCTTTTATGATATTTAGGTGCCACGTTGAGTTGTCCCTATGATAGAGTCATGCTTATATGACTTTACGAGGGTAATTAAAAATATATATATTTCGTAGATAGGATCAACCAGATGGATAGTATAAGGATTGCCCCAACGATTGCACTATCATGTTTATGCATTGAGGGGTGATTAAACGTGTTACAACGTATGCTGTGCGTAAATTGATACAAATGAGAAAAAGACTTCACCAAGTCAAACGATAATCCGAGAGTTCGAATGTTGATCCTTTCCTAATTTCTTTCGTCAATAGCAAACTTTCGTATCAAAAAATGGTAGTATAAAGGTCTTTAGTCATATAGGCTGAGAAGAATGATTTTGGCAACGTATCTCATCAAGTCGAAACTAAGACAGTCGATTACCTTGTTGGTTGCATCAATATTATTGTCAGTAGTCAACTCCTTGTTGGCAATTGTATGATTGTTTTGTGAGTTCGACCCAAGGTGGTCAAATTTTATTTTGATATTATGTTATTTAGATATACCATATGTTATCATTTTAAAATGAATATATATTTTTATCCACTACAGTCAATTTCGTTTGAAATAACTGAGTGCGACAATTATTATTTTCATTTCATTGTGTGTTGAAGGGACTAGGAATGAGTTGAGGATTTCACGCTTGGTTGAAACCGTCATAGTCGAGCGACGTCTACTTCGTACTTAGGAGATCAATGCCATAAGGGACAGTCGGCGTTCGGGTCCACTTGGCGTTTAGCCAAGCGTAACTATACTACAACGAACGAGCAAACGCCCTCGGTTGATCTACCTCTGCGACTGCATCTAAAAACTTTCACATGTAGGTCAGTAACTCGGTAGGAATACGCCCCCCTAAGGGTGGTGACAGCCTCTTAGGGAAAAAAGACTTATGTCTGCAGGAACCTATCATGTCATAGGGAACCGGGGGATCTAAAGCTGGGGCACCCAGCTAGAGCGGCGAAAGGACGACGCTACCGCGGCCGTCTCAGGGGTTTGTGGGGTTGTTAAGTGTCGCTCCCAAGTTGTTTCTGATTTTGTTTTGTTTTACTCCTACGTGACATGGCTGGGGGGGCTCCCACGCTTTGCGAAAAGACGGGAGCCGATGCGCTCGACAGCGTTGACCCAGTTCTGTGTGTGTTTTCTTTTGAGGGGGACAATGGCATGAGACTATGCGTACCCCTAAGTTAGGGCGGCCTAGCCATAAGCCATGAACTTAAAAGGCAATCCAAAGTATAAAAAC
>BFEA01000027.1:2906902-2921123 GCA_003427395.1 Chara braunii | reverse complement strand
TTTTTTTTTTTTTTTTTTTTTTTTTTGGGTCCGCGTTCGGCCTGAACGGCCGAACGCATCCCACATTCGGGCGTTCGGGTTCGGGCGTTCGGCCCGTCCCGAACGCCGGTATATATATATATATATATAGATATAGATATAGATATAACGGCCGAACGCATCCCCAAGGGGTCCCATACGTTCGGGCATTCGAGTTCGGGCGTTCGGGTTCGGGCGTTCGGTCCGTCCCGAACGCCGGTTACCCTGTATGTATATATATATGGAGAAAAAAAAAGTCATCAAAAAAAAAAAAGTCATCAAAAAAATCTGAAAAAAAACATATGTTATGGAGAAAAATACATTAAATAAGATTTGCCTGAGCATTACGTCCGAATTACTTACCAAATTTGAAATAAAAATAAACTACACAGAACAAATACTAATAATAAAAATAAATAAAAATAAAAAGAGAATTAAATTTAGTGAGTATGCGAGCATGTTTTCGACACCGCCATCTTTGGCAATTTTTTATTTTTTTTTGGCATAGCTACATACACTGAAAATTTACAGATGCGTACTTCACATAATACAAAACCCACCAAAAAAGTTTCAAAAAATAATAAAATTGTTTAGACCCCGAACTGAAGTGAAAACAAAACGTAAAAAGTAAAAAAATACGTGGGCYAGCACGTTTTGACACCGCCATCTTTGGCGATTTTTAATTCTTATTTGGCTTAGCCAAACGACCTGAAAATGTACAGGCATCTACCTCACGTCATGGAGAACTCACAAAAAACAACTCAGAAAACAATAATTATTTTTAAGCCCCGAAATAATTTTTGGCGGGGGTCGAACGCCATCGGGTTCGGACCCCGTACGGGACCCCGAACGCCCGTACGTACGGGCTGGTGACCCTGTGCATATATATATATATATATATTATATGCATATATATATATATATAAATATATATATATATATATATATATATATATATATTATATGCATATATATATATATATATACAGGATTACCTGACCGAATGTTCAGGGGCCCCCGGGCTGGCCCCCGAATGTTCAGGCGTTCGGGGTCTCGTTCGAGGGCCGAACACCTCCAGGTTTGGCCCCCGCCAAAAAACAATTCGGAGCCTAAAAATAAGTTTTTTTTCTGAATTTTTTTCTGTGAGTTCTCTACGATGTAACCTACACGCCTATAAATTTTGAAGTCATTCTGCTGAGCCAAACAAACATTAAAAATCGTCAAAGATGGGGGTGTCAAAACATGCTCGCCCACTCATGATTTTGTTTCTTTTCACTTTTCACTTTTTGTTTTCACTTTATTTCGGGGCCTAAAAAATTTTATTGTTTTTTTAAATATTTTTTATGAGTTATTGATTATGTAAACTACATATCTGTAAATTTTCAGGGCATTTGTCAATGCTAAAACATAATTAAAAATCGGCAAAGATGGCGGTATCGAAAAGGTGTTGGCACACTCACTCATTTTAATTCTCTTTTTATTTTTCCTTATTTTTATCATAGTGTTTATTTTTTTTATTTGATTTTTAATTCAAATGTTGTTTAGTTTATGTTTCTCCATAACATATTTTGGTTTCGGAATTTTTTGAAATCGTTTTTTTTTTTTTTCGCGTTCGGCCCGAACGGCCGAACACCTTCTGAAGGGGTCTCGTACATTCGGGCGTTCAGGTTCGGGCGTTCGCGTTCGGGCGTTCGGCCCGTCCCGAACGCTGATAATTATATATATATATGTTATAATTATAGATATATATATATATTATATATATATATTATATATATATATTATATATATTATATATCGTCAAATTATGCATCTGACAGGCTGACACCCTGAGTTAGGAAGTCCAGTTAATAAGGCAGGTATGACAAAAAAAGAAGGAAAGCAAATAAAGAATATAATGTGAAGGTATTCTGGGCAGGCTGAATGTACCCCTAAGTTGGGGTCGTTCAGTCCTATGCCATGTTAACACAAAAAGGGCAGAAAGTTAGTATAAAACTTCTTTATTTTCCTTTTTTAAACACAAGGCAGGGTTAGATATCTCCCTAAGTTTGATATGTATGATCATCTACCTAAGAAGAAAGAAAGTTATAAGGTTTGTGTAAAGTATTTATGGTCGTTTGAGCTGTTGCTGATGAGACTAAGTGTACCCCTAAGTTGGGGCGGCTTAGTCATACATCGTCTTTAACTTGTTTATGCACATCAGGCGTACCCTTATGTTAGGGCGGTCTCATCACATTGCCTTATGTATCTTAAATTGTTTAGGCTAACTAGGCCTACCTCTAAGTTGGGGCGGTCTAGTGATATGCTCTTTGTCATTAATTTTATGTAGGTTGGACGTACCCTTAAGTTAGGGCGGTTTGACCATTCGTCGTTTGCGTTTATTTAGGCAGGTCAGGCACACCCCTAAGTAGGGGCAGTCTAATCCTATGTCTTACGTAACCTTCGTTTAAGGTTGACTAGGCATACCCCTAAGTTGGGCCAGTGTAGCCTTATGCCTCATGTCGTCAGTTAAGCAGAAGTCAAACATTCCCCTAAGTTGGGGCTATCTGGTCATATGCTTGAAGTTTATATACACAGTTTGTGTTGGGTTGGGCATACCCCTAAGTTGTGGTATTCTGGACATACGTTTTTGTTATATAAGCTAGGCATACCCCTAAGTTGGGGCAGTCTAGTTGTGCGTACTCTAGTCACTTGCTTAGGGAGGTGAGGAGTATCCTTAAGTTGGAGTGGTTTTATCCTATGTTATAGGAAAAGGGGGTTTACTAAGGGTTAAAAGAACTGAGAGATTAACAAACTACTCAGCCAAAAAAAAAAAAGGATTGAGAGAGATGTTAGTAATGCATGTTTTCATTGAAGGGAACTCGTTTTGGGGCATCTCTTGATAGCATTAGTTGTTTAGATGCTCGTCGGGTGTTTGATCCATAGATAAACTAAAATGGACGATGGGAAGGGAAACTTGGGATAAAGATAGGACTGACCTTACTAAAAGCTAAGATTGGTGCTGGCTCATGATACCATCTTCAGAGAAGGATCGTGAAGACTATCTCTAATTCAAACTATTAAGTAAGTGTCAGAAGTTGGTCTCAAGTATAGTTATACTTTGTCTTTGCATTTTCAACTTTCTATAAATCTTGGCAGTCTTCTTTTCCAACGAGAAACGTTGTCGAAATTTTTACAAGTCTGAAACCAGTTAGTCATTTTTTAGGTAGTACAAATTCTGAAAAAAACTATTTTCCTATGGGAAGAGTTGCCGAAATCTTGTAAAATTTGGAGAGTTAGATTATTTTCTGCCAGCGAAAACTTTGGCAAGGTGATGCCAAAGTTCTCGATGACTTCTGAGAGAGGTAAGGAAAACGTTAGTTCAAGCGTTAGACTATGAAGTGATGTTTACCTTCCATCTATCTTGAACGTGGTATTTGGTCCGTTTTGGCGTGGACTATGATGCAGGTCTACGATTTTGATTAAAGACTTGATTCGTTCAGCCTGATCTTGCGAAAGATCATTTTTCTGTTGTCTCTTGATAATAGGTCGGTTTACGACACAACTTTCATGCTTCTGCATCTCAACCTAAGGTCTTGGTTCTTGTGGGGTTTTATGTTTCTTGGGGTTTTCACCCAGACTTTTTTTTAAGTGGCCATTTTTAAAGACTGAGTACCTTTATTGAGGGATGGTGGAAATTGGTTGGGATTTGTATGTATAAGGCCGACTATGAGTCACAGTGTGTGATCTTCTTGTTTGAACTTTGTGTGATTGCAGGCATACTTATAAAATCTTTGAATGAAACTTGGTGATAGTCTGAGTATTGTGTGAATGTGGATGGGCAAGCCACACAACTGTTGTGAGAGTGATCGTCTGATACCACACAAACTTTTGCTTGACTGTTCGAATTACCCTTGTTTAGCATAACTATAATAACTAAAGGGAGTTCCACAGTGAATGTGATAAGCGATTGTCACTTATTTTTATAGCCTCTCACATACATATAACCACATTTATATGTATATATATACCTTGAAAATTCGCGCGGCCTGTTGTGATCGTGCATAAGAAGTTAAAACAGACTATGCCATGAGAGAAAATGGGGTTCCCTTTTCTTTTGCTTTTTAGAGCTTTAGAGCTGGACGTTGGAGTCTGTGGCAGCAGTCAAAGTCAAACCCCTTGAGTTCTCTCGAGGCCCTGGACGATGGAGCCTGCCTCGAAGGCCACAAAAGTTGACTGCCACTACAAGTTGGAACCTGTGTACCACCCAGTCTCCGCAGGGTGCAGAAGAGGGTGTGGTTCTCAACCACACTTGGTGGTCGTCTAGCATTGAGAGATTAACCCCTTAAGGCGCGCGACCCTCGAGATGATCGAGGACCGGGCGATTATGGGTACTACATAGTACTCCATCGTTGCGACTGTGTGCGTATGCTTGCATTGCTAGTCGATATGAGAAAGGTCTAGCGTCCGCGCGGTTTTATTCAGAGTCTCACGAATGACGCCTAATCAGTTTCAGTCTTAAAAAATTATGGGTCGGACACTGAAGGGACTACGAGAGTTTTTTTTTTTTTTTTTGTATCTTAATTTTTAGCATGGTGTAATGCGTGGTGAGTGGAATGTGTCCTACCAACGACGAGTCGTGCTTGGGACCTCAGCCCCCCAATGCGCCAATCCACGTGCGGGTTCGATTTCGGGGCGTTAACCACACGTACCCCCTATGCTACAGCGAACGAAAAACATTCTCGGTCGGATCACCTCTGCGATTGCATATGAAAAACCTTCGCATGTGAATCAGTAGCTCGGCGGAGATATGCTCATCCAAGGGATGGTGACAACTCCCGCAGGTGGAGGTAAGTTGTGCCTCGCGTGACACTATCCTGTCGTAGGGGTTCGAGAGAGGTACGGCTGGCGCACTCGGCCAGAACGACAAAACGCTCTACGATGAAGTTCTACAAAATTCTGCGTGACGTGGCCGAGAGGCTTCCCCTACGGGACCGATGTGCTCGACAGGTGGCGTCGTTACCGGGGATCTTGGCTGCCTACCGGGGTCCTTAATGAACGAACCTATGTTAAGTGCAGACTGATGATCCAGGCAAAACGACAAACTTTGCGTTTGAATCAACTGATATAATAGTCTTATCGAATTAGGTCAATGAAAAAAGGTGTATGCGGTACATAAGTCACGTTGTTAATGGTAATCTATGCAGTAAGAGTATGTGATCATGAATATGACGGAGAGCATATCTATGTCCCTAAGTAAGTGATAATAGTTAGTGGAAGGGTATGTATTTGCACTTAGTTCTGAAAGAAAGAGAATGATTGGTTATGACATAGATAAAGCGTATAGAAAGTTGATAGGTTGTTAATAAGTTACCTTTCTTATTCCCAACAGGTTTTTGAAAGAGTATAGAGATGGCGGCCTTCGATGGAATTGAGTGAGGTCTCACCACGACGCCAGAAGATATTGTCAAGACGATATAAACGAGGGAGCTGACAAGGTTGCAAGTACCTAAGGTTGACATTTTTATGTTCAAAGGGGAGAAAGTGTCTGAATGACTGAAGTTGTTTGAGCAAGTTACTAGTGAAGTATCTAAGGCAGACAAGTTCAAACTGCTGCCTAGATACGTTTGATTATGAGTATATTTATATCCCTAAGTGAATGGTAATAGTTAGTGGAAGGGTATGTATTTGCACTTACTTATGAAGGAAAGAGAATGATTGGTTATGACAGAGATAAAGCATATAGAGAGTTGATAGGTTATTGCTAAGTTACCTTTCTTATTCCCAACAGGTTTTGGAAAGAGTATAGAGATGGCGAACGCCGATGGAATTGAGCGAGGTCTGACCGCGACGTCATAAGATTTTGTCAAGGCGATAGAGAAGAGGAAGCTTGCACGGCTGCAAGTACCCAAGGTTGACATCTTTCTGTTCAAATGAGAGAAGGTTTCTTGAATGCATGGAGTTGTTTGAGCAAGTTACTAGTGAAGCATTTGAGGCTGACAAGTTCAAAATGTTGCCCAGATACGTTTGGTGAGAAATTCGGTATAAGATAATGAAGGTAGCTGCTGGAGCGGCAGGGGTTTGGGCTTCAAAGAAGAAATGCGAAGGCGCTTCAAGCTAGGGGATGGTCTGATAACAAAGCAGACCTAAAAATGTTACATAAGACCAAGTTCACCACGGTGGGTGCATTCGCTACCACCTTTGAGAAGATGGCAAGAAAAATCCTGGGCATAACGGAAGAGGAACAATATGCGACTTTTCTGGGACACTTTACGAAATTTGAAGTCTCGACACTGATAAAGAAGGGCGCTCCAGGGAAGAAGTTGACTTGGGCCACAATAAAAGAGAGTGTAACAGATCGAGAGTTGGACCAAGTGGATCTCTTTCAAATGCGACAGGCAAGGAAGAAGAGGAAGGTCATAGATGCCACAATAAGTGGTGGGCACGACCTTAAGAAAGTCGTAGAGGAGGTAGTGACTCAACTTGAGGCCGCAAAAGAGGCAAATGATTCGAAAAAGGTGTTAGCGGTGATACAAGTTCAAGGAAGGGCAAAAAAAGTTGTAGTAATAGAAGAAGAGGAAAAATAAGAAGAAGAACCTGAGCCTCAGAGGTTAACAAAGACTCAGAGGAAGGCCAGAAACCTGGTCCAATGGGGTCAAGGCTCAGGGAAGGGCCAAGGTTCCCAAGCAACACTGATGCCACCACTGGAGTCACATGTCCAGACTGGGATGATGGGGTCCACACAAACTGGGCAAGCACCCTACGGGCAGTGGCCAGACTACGGACCTCCGGACCTTTGGCCTGGGTATAATCCTTATGCACCATAGTCAGTAAGTGGAAAGTAGGGACCCTATACCGGGGCCCCTATGAGTATGGTCTCTTGCAGGTTTTTAGGGCCTCAAGCTCAGCAGGTAAGCCAACCGAACCCGCAGTCGAGTCAGCCTCAGCAGTCGGCGTCACAAGGATCTCAAGGGAATCAAGGCGGCGGACGTGGACAAGGTGAAGGATGGGCCCGAGGTCAAGCAAATGGTCGTCATGGAGGAAGAGGAAGAGGAAATGCTGGTGGTAACTCTGACAGAGGAGGAAACAGGGATTGGAGTGCATCAGGAAGTCAAGGTGGGCACGAAGGTGGACGAGGATTTGGCAGAGGACGGATAGATTCGAGCAATGCAATCTGCCAACATTGTGGCCAGAAGGGTCACTTGATTAAGTTTTGTCATGTCCGCAAAAATGATGACGATGAAGGATTGATTAGTACAAACTATGATGCAGATATCTATGATAGGTTCACAAGCGGTTATCGGGTACCTGAAAATTCAAGAATGAAAATTTTGAAGTGAGAGTTTTGGGCAGTCTAAAAATCTTGAATGATTCTGAAGTGGTGAAAGGTCCGAAGACCCTGAAAACCACATGTTTAGGCAGGCTGCATCCTGCAGTTGTGAAGGGTGTCCTAAAGTGGTCAAGTAAGAGTTTTGGGCAGTCTGAAAATCCTGAATGGTCATGAAGTGGTGAAAGCTCCGAAGACCCTGAAAACCACCTGTTTAGGTAGGCTGCATCCTGAAGTGGTGAATGGTGTCCTGAAGTGGTGATGAAAAATACGACTGTTGTTAACCTTCTCTCGATAAGTTTGGATACTATATCGATTCAATGGTTCCAGGAGGGACAAGAAAAGAGGTCCTGCAACGAACCAATGCCGGAAATATACCCGCTCCTTCGGCTATGTTCCGGATTTGGCAAGAGAAAGAGGCCCACTACGACATAAGGGTGGAACAGATAGGAGAGAATGAGGAGGTAGAACAAAAGGTGAAAGTCGGCACCATAAGAGAGGAGTCCATCATAGTAGAGTCGGACGACGAGGAGAAACAAGGTTGTTGGAATGAGGCAAGGAGGACAATGGAAAGGATAGAGGATCTAGTGGCGAAGATAGGAAGGTACCGAAACAAGTTGACCAGTATGTGCGAAGAGGTTAAGGAGTGGAAAAAAATACGCCATTAGTATACCTCTATGATTCGGGCCCAGGAGCATAAGGAAAACATGTGAATCTACTAGACGTGAGAATTTCAGGTTTGACGCCTTGATTCGAGATAACTTTTACGTCACCATCAAGATCATGAAGGACACTTGTTTTGGGGCATTTTTTGATAGCGTTAATTGTTTAGATGCTCACCGAGTGTTGGAGCCATATATAAACTATAATGGATGATGAGAAGGGAAACTTGGGATAAAAATAGGACTGGCCTTACTAGAAGTTAGGATTGGTGCTGGCTCACGATACCATCTTCAGAGAAGGGTCATGAAGACTATCTTCAATTCAAACTATCAAGTAAGTGTCAGAAGTTGGTCTCTAGTATAGTTTTACTTTGTCTTTGCATTTTCAGCTTTGTATAAATTTTAGCAGTCTCCTTTTCCTACGAGAAGCGCTACCGAAATTTTTACAAGTCCAAAAAGAGTTCATCATTTTTAGGTAGTAGAAATTATGAGAAAACTATTTTCCTATGGGAATAGTTTGCCAAAATCTTGTAAAATTAGGAGAGTTATATTATTTTATGCTACGGAAAACTTTGGCAAGGTAATGCCAAAGTTCTTGATGACTTCTGAGAGAGGTAAGGAAAACATTAGTATAAGCGTTAGACTATGGAGTGATGTTTACCCTTCATCTATCTTGAACGTAGTATTTGGTCCGTTTTGGCGTGGACTGTGATGAAGGTTTACGATTTTGATTAAGGACTTGATTCGTTCAGCCTGATCCTATGAAAGATCATTCTTTTGTTATCTCTTAATAATAGGTCGGTTTACGACACAACTTTCCTACTTCTGCATCTCAACCTAAGGCCTTGGTTCTTGTGGGTTCTTATGTTTCTTGGGGTTTTTACCCAGACTTTTTTTTAAGTGGTCATTTTCAAAGACTGAGTACTTTTATTGAGGGATGGTGAAAATTGGTTGGGACTTGTATGTATAAGGCCGACTGTGATTCGCAGTGTGTGATGTTGTTGTTTAAACTTTGTGTAATTGCAGGTATACTTATAAGATCTTTGAATGAAACTTTGTGATAGTCTGATTATTGTCTGAATGCGGATGGATAAGCTGCATAATTGTTGTGAGAGTGATCGTTTGATACCACACAAACTTCTGCTTGATTGTTCGACTCACCCTTGTTTATAATGAGTAAAGTGAGTCCCACAGTGAATGTGATAAGCGATTGTCATTTATTTTTGTAGCCGCTCACATACATATAACCACATTTATATATATATATATATATATATACACCTTGAAAATTTGCGTGGCCTGTTGCGACCGTGCATAAGAAGTTAAACAGACTATGCCATGAGAGAAAAGGGGGTTCCCCTTTTCTTTTGCTTTTTAGAGCTTTTATAGTTGGACGTTAGAGTCTGTGGCAACAGTCAAAGTCAAAACCCTTAAGTTCCCTTAAGGCCCTGGACGATGGAGTTCGCCTCCAAGGCCACGACAACTAACTGCCACCACAGGCTGAAACCTGTGTACCACCCACTCTCTGCAGGGTGCAGAAGAGGGTGTGATTCTCAACCGCACTTGGCGGTGGTCTAGCGTCGAGAGATTAACCCCTCAAGGCGAGTGTCAGCCGACACTTGAGTGCTGAACGTGACCCTCGAGATTATCGAGGACCGGACGATTATGGGTACTATATAGTACTCCATCATTGCGACTGCGTGCGTATGCTTGCATTGCTAGTCGATATGAGAAAGGCATAGTATCCGCAAAGTTTTATTCAGAGTATCACGAGTGACGCCTAACTGGTTTCCGTGTTAAAAAGCTATGGGTCGGACACTGAAGGGACTAGGAGAGTTTTGTTTTTGTGTGCGTATTTTAATTTTTAGCGTGGTGTAACGCGTGGTGAGTGAAATGCATCCTAGCCGACCGACGACGAGTCATGCTTGGGACCTCAGCCCCCTAATGCGTCAATCCACGTGCGGGTTCGATTTCAGGGCGTTAACCGCATGTACCTCCTAAGCTACACTGAACGAGAAACGCCCTCGACCGAACCACCTCTGCAATTGAATACGAAAAGGCTTCGCATGTGGATCGGTATACGCTCACCCAAGAGATGGTGACAACTCCCACAGATGGAGGTAAGTTGTGCATCGCGTAACCCTATCTTGTCCTAGAGGCTCTCGGGAGGTACGGCTGACGCACTCGGCCGGAGCGGCAAAATGCTCTACGACGAAGTCCTACAAAATTCTGCGTGACGCGGTCGGGAGTGGCCCCCTGCGGGACCGATGCGCTCGACCACGGTCCGACCGCGCAAGAACCAGGGAAGGTCCTAGCAAGAAAAAATAATAATAATAAAATTTTAAAATTTTGAAAACAAACTATGTTATGCACAAAAGTAAACTGAACAACTTTTGCCTTAGGGTCATCTCGAAAAATTTTATAATATTTAAAATACAA
Source organism: Chara braunii (assembly GCA_003427395.1). Taxonomy (NCBI): domain Eukaryota; kingdom Viridiplantae; phylum Streptophyta; class Charophyceae; order Charales; family Characeae; genus Chara; species Chara braunii. The sequence continues at coordinate 2,910,698 of BFEA01000027.1, read as the reverse complement.
AATAAAGCTAGGCTACTAGAGTGGCCTGGGTCCACTTGCCTAACCGGGCCAAAAAAAAATAAAAAAATAAAAATTATTTTTCAATTTGAATTTTTATTTTAAATTTGGTAAAGCATTCGATGTGACAATGAGACAAAAGTTATTCAGTTTATTTTCCTGTATAACATAGTTGTTTTTCGGATTTTTAATTTTTTTTTTTTTTTTTTTGGCTGGGACCTTCCCTAGTCCTTGCACGGTCGGGCCGCCTAGGAAAATAGGGTGACCTGGGCGGCCCGGCTGGTAGCCTATAAATAAAGTTAATAAATAATTTTTATTTTTTTATTTTTTATTTTTTTTTGTCTCGGCCGCGCAATTCGCCTTGGGCCACTCTGGTAACCTAGTAAATAAATAAATATATAAATAAATATTCTAAATGAAACGTTACGAATATATTTGATTCATTTATAAATATTTATATATATATAATGAGAATCGACACATGAAGGTCGCTACCAGAGTGTAATTCTGGGCCCTGCACCTTCTGTCTTTTCGGGTTAGTATGAAAATACCGGTAGGTGGCAACGGTCCCATAACGGGATATCGACCAGTACCTCCTTGCCTTCAAAGGAAGTCATCAGACTACCCCTAATGGGTACTTGCGTCCAGTGGAAAATGGGGCTTATGAGCTTTCACAGCGGGTGATGAGCCTCCTACTAAAGTCGCCACAGGTCACCCTCTTTTTGAAATCCTACATCGTGAGACCCAATAAGTCGCTTTCACGACAAGTAAAAAGTGAGGGGTCACGTCGCCAAGGCCTCCCACTCATTAGTATTTTTCAAATTTGAACCGTTCGTTCCCCGTGAAGACTAAATTAAAAAAAAAAAAACTTAATTATTCTCATGGAAATCGTAATGCCACGATCCTTTGGGACCATATGACCAATCATAACTAAAATAAAGGTTCAAATCTGAGGGCACTTGTAAAGTGTGATTCTTATCTTTCTCTTCATTTTCTTTTCCCTTCTTTTCTTTTCGATTATGACGGCGATTCTCATATTTGTCCATAACTCGACACTTAGAAACTTGGTACACGGTAAAAAATATTGTGCTGGTCCTATCACCTTCACTTCCCTGGGCGACCCCGACGACTACCACGAGTACAAGCCGGTCGTGCTATGCTGTACAGCAGGGTGCCGAACCAGCATGCACCAATGGAAAGTCATCTGGCGCACCCCTTTTGCTAGTAGGAGCACTCATCGAAACTGGTTCAGGAATCAACCACGCATAGGGTATACATGGCATACCGTTGAGGATCGTGAGCAGGTGAATGGTCCATTGTGGAGGATAGTCGGCAAGTGCGTGGTATACGACAAAGGGTCGGGACACTGTGTCCTCTGATGATGCGTTATATATATATATATATATAGAGAGTGTTACCAGCCAGTACATACGGAGGTCCCCGGGCCGACCTCCGTACATACGGGCGTTTAGGGGACCGTTCGAGGTCCGAACCTGAAGGGCTTTGACCCCTGCCAAAACTTATTCCGATGCTTAAAACTATATATTTTTTATAAATGTTTTTTTTTTCGTAAGTTCTCTATGATTTAAGGTACATGTCTATAAAGTTTAACGTCATTTTGCTAAGTAAAAAAAAAGAAATCACCAAAGATGGAGGTGTAAAAACCGGCTCGCCTACTCATTTTGTTTTTTTTTTCACTTTTTACTTTTTTTCACTTTATTTCAGGGTATGAAAAATTTTATTATTTTTTGAAACTCTTTTCATAATTTTCGTTTTATTTGAAGTATACATCTTTAAATTATAAGGGCATTTGACAGTGTAAAAAAAAAAAAAAAAAAATCGCCAAAGGTGGCGGTGTCGAAAACTTACTATCGCAATCATTAATTTTATTTTTATTTTTTTAGTTAGTATTTATTTTTTATTTCAAATTACATCCAATTTTTTTATCAAATTTAAAATAAATACAAAAAAAATTACTAATAATTAAAAAAAATAAAAATAACAAGAGAATTAAACTAGTGAGTGCACGAACAAGTTTTCCACGCCGCAATCTTTGGGGATTTGTTATTGTTTTGGGGAATATCCAAATGCCCTGAAAATTTACAGATGTGTCCTTCGTATAATAAAAAACGCAAAAAAAAAAGTTTAAAAAACTGATAAATTTTTTTATGCCCTGAAATAAAGTGAAAACAAAAAGTAAAAAATAAAAAAATAATAATGGTGAGTGAGTGAGCATGTTTTGACACCTCCATCTCTGGCGATTTTTATTTTTTTATTGGCTAAGCAAAACGAGTTCAAACTTCACTGACATGTACTTCACATCAAGGGGAACTAAAAAAAAAAAAAAAAAAGGTGTCGGAATAATTTTTGGTGGGGGCCGAAACCCTTCAGGTTTGAACCCCGAACGGGACCCTGAACACCCGTACCTGTGGAGGTCGGCGGGTCGAACTCCGTAGATGTGGGCTGGTAACACTGTATATATAAATATATATACAGTTGTCATCGTTCCACATAACCCTTGACTCGTACTAAAAAAAAATAAAGGAAAAGTGGTGGATGCTCTTTGCATTCCAACCACCCTTCAACCAAATGTGAAAAAAAACAAAAAACTCAGGTAGGGGACCATACCACAGCTGCAACTGCCTCGCAGCGCTTGCTTACGCCTTTTTAAAGTGCAACTCAAGTGTGGCCTGGGATGCAACTTGAAAAATCGCTTGATTTTACCTGGTCCGCACTTAACTTTGTATCGCCCGTTTGCTAATCCCAGAATCTCGGGGCCTCAACCCACATGTCATCGAATAATATAGTTTTTTATTACTGTGTAACAGTGAAAGGCGGGAAACAAATGCACTTCTACAGTGATATGTGTTCAGTTTGTTCGCAACCCTATGACTGCGGTATAGTGGATTTCGGTGTTTGTGTCAAGATGTCGCATTTTTTGTGGTGGGCGACCACGATGCAAGTGGTTCTTGGAGGGGGGGGAGAATTTGGGGGACCGGTTCTTCAAGATATTGCAGACTGCCTAGAACGAGCTCTTCGAGAACTGAGACTTTTGGAAAAAGGAAGGACTGGTCCTCGGGTGCAAGCGGACCCCCAAAAGAAGTGAGGCCATGTGAGCTGCAAAAAGGCCCTCAGGCCCAGGCGTTGAGGTTCGTCTTCTCAAAACAGGGAGGTCAGGCGCAATGAAACAGGTGTTTTGCAAGAGACAACTTTTACAATTTTCTGTGCTCGAAGGAATCCACAGAAAAAATATAAATTTTAAAAAATTCATAGATGAGATCGTAGTTTTTCCAAAAAAAAAAATATTAGACAATTTTCAAAAAATCATTTAAACTGTGAAATAAGCCTCGCGCCGATTCAACACATTTTTCATTTTTGCCACTCAGCCATGTGTGGGCCAACTTAAAAAGTACTCCAAATTCAGTGAGTTTTCGTGCTAAGAAGAATGCATGAAAAAACCTAAAAATTGAAGTACTCGTAAATTTTGTTGTGATCTTTTCAGGAAAAATGCTGAATAAATTTTAAAAAAAATCATTCCAACTGTGAAATAAATCGCGGCCGCAATTTAACCTATATTTCAACTTTGTCATTCAGCCTCTCTTTCTCTCTGTCTCTCTCTCTGTCTCTCTCTCTGTCTCTCTCTCTCTCTATCTCTCTCTCTCTCACTCACTCTCAGTCTCTCTCTCTCTCACTCGTATCAACACATGGAACAAAACTCTCTCTCTCTCTCTCTCTCTCTCTCTCTCTCTCTCTCTCTCTCTCTCTCTCTCTCTCTCTCTCTCTCTCTCTCTCTCTCTCT
>BFEA01000027.1:2873258-2890468 GCA_003427395.1 Chara braunii | reverse complement strand
GGCCAGAGCAAGCAGGACCTGGTGTGATGCGCCGCCTTTCAACAATGATTTATTGAGGTCGTGGATGTGACCAGAGTCTGGAGGAGGGGGTGTGCAGGCCCTCTGCTTTTCTCTCCTAGACTCTGAGAACGGGAGCTGTTAAGGAAACTGGCTAATAAGCTGTTGCGCGTAACAGCAAGGAAGTGGCGGAGGCGGCGTGCAATTCTTGTGTTAGTCCCTGCCGTTGGATCTGGCTGGTTCATTGGATCTCGGCAGCGGTGCTCCTCTTGTTTTTTTCTTTTTTTCTTCCTCGTCCAGCAATTTCCTTGGACTTGGGTTTGTGCTGAAAATTTGTTTTTTGAGCCCTTGGAATTTTAACTCTTTTTGACTCTTTTTTCATGCATTGCATTTCGTCGTCCCTGCGGGTGGATCCGGTTGAGTGGATTGTGGCAGTGGTGCTCCTCGTGTGTGTGTGTGTGTGTGTGTGTGTGTGTGTGTGTGTGTGTGTGTGTGTGTGTGTGTTTGTATGTGTGTTTTGAGCTCAGCAATACCTCCGTCTTTGGTTTGTGCTGTATTTTTTTTGTCAGTCCTCAGACTCTCGGAGTTTTTTTTTTGTTTTTTTTTTGGGAGTTGACTCTTTTGTGCATTGCGTTTCGATGAATTGTGAAGAAGAAGACGAAAAGCTCTAGGAAGGTGCTTGAAAACTACCGTGGCTCGCCATCGTCGCGAAGAGGGAAATCACTCTTTTGATGTTTTGTTCACATTGACGACTGAAGACCATTTTGTGAAGCGGGGACCGCCTTGGAGAATTTGACATGAGTAAGCACTCTGGTATGAAAAAAAAAAGACTTTAGCTTCCAGAGAGCATTTTGTGACGGCAAGATCGGGAAGAGAGCTCAGGTTTGGTTCGTATATTGCGTGTGTCCACTAAATACCCTCGTCGTGAAATAAGAGCAGTGAACGGCATAGGTTTAGCCTCCCGTGAGCTCTTGCATGGATTGCAGGTTGCCATCGCTTGCTCAACCACCGCCCGTCAACTGCAATACCTTCCTTGTCCTGCTTTGCCCGACGTTTAGGCTTTTTTTTCCCCTTTTTCCGGAAGCGAGGGGCGAAGCTTACAAACGTTTAGGCAAAAGTTTTTTGTTTTGTTTTGTTTTGTTTTGTTCTGCCTTACAGTCCATTCTATGCGAAACTTCTTGTGTTTGTTTTTTTCTCTGAACACAATTTTTGACGTAATCGTTTGGTTTGGGGTCGAGGACACTTTCAGCCGTTGATCCCTGTACTGACTCGTTGGAATCATTTGGTATGTGGGTTTGGCGTGCTATCAAAACGGCATGCTGGGCCTTTGGGACATCTGGTGAAACTGGAATGATACTGAGAACCTGGACAAGATTAGCGTGGCCCCTGCGCTTTCGAGGATGACACGCGGGAAACGGCATATGCTGAGTCGGTGAACGCTGCGATTCCTCTTGGCACCAATTGTTGATGTATGTACAAAAGGGGAGGCTTCGAGGCTGTCTCTTCCTCCTCTGGAAAAGAAAAAAGAACTGGAAAACTTTATGCTTCCCTCCAGCAACAGAGAACATGACGTTGGTTTTTGCTCTCTTAATCACATTTCAATACTGAGTCCAACATTAAACTACCACTACCTCTTCTCGTTTAATCACATTTTAATACTGGAGTTCGGCATTGAACTACCACTACCTCTTCTGACGCTTCCCTCCGAGCCAAGCTAAGCCTGCCAAACTGCGCAACAAAGTGGTCCCCACCACGGCTGGACCACCACTTTGGCCTCCCAGATAAGTCCAAAACGAACTGGCATGACACTTTTTTTTGGGTGGGCAGCGAAAACAGGAGGGCTGGCAGCAAAAACAGGGGTGTCACACCATCCAGTGGCCTAGCTCAGTTGATTAGGCACGCAAGTCGCATTCCAGAGGTTGTGGGTTCAATCCGCATGACCACCTGCGGTGCATTTAGTGCCAACCAATTGTGATAGTCCGCTTGATTCCCCTGATTGGTATTAGTAGGGTATATGACCAATATGGGTGTGAGTGTGAGCGTGAGTCGGTTGTGTGTGGCGTTTGGGAGAGTGTTGGCCATAAGTTGAAAGTTCATAACCACTGCAGCTACTCAATGGGGGGTGGGGGAAGTAGACAGGAGGCTCAGCTACTGACAAAATGCTTGGTCTCTGGGCCAGCCGCCCCCCCCCCCCCCCCCCCCTGCCGGCAGCCCCACCCTACTCCCTGACCACCACCAATATGGGTGGGGGGCAATGTGCATCCCCATAATTGTGAGAGGTAGCTATGCTTGCAGGGGTCCCCTGTATAGGCTGAGGAGTAGTGCTAGCTGGATAGTGAAAGGTGAAAAAAGGAAGACGGGACTGTCACGCCATGGACTGGCATGAGACTTTCGCTCGTTTCTTTGGCTGGCAGCGATTGGTTGGCAGTGCCAACCAACAAAGAAAAACAATAAAAGTGTCATGCCAGTTTGTTTTCGGTCAGATCTCACTTCGAAGTGCCTGCAATGGAGACAGTGTTTCCAGTGTTTCAAATCCATGTCACATGAGTGATCCCAGTCCGAGGGGGGATCCAATCAAGTGAGATCAATCAAGGGACAAACTATGGTGCTGTGTCATTTTTTGCAAATAGTTTTTTTTGTAATAACCTGCGATCCCTAAGAATGATCTTAGCTCAGTGACGCTTTTGCATCTTCCTGACGCAAACCTTCCTTATAGATCTCGTTACCCAAGTATAAGACCTTTTTTTTTTTTTTTTTTTGAAAAAAACAACCCCCCACCAGTGTTAGTGCTGCTGGTAAGAGCAGACACCACTACAGGGTGCAAACTCACTTTTTTGAAGTTTTTCCCTTATAGAACAATCAAACGCGCCACGTGCCACCCTGCAAACCGGTCTGCTTATCTGTCAAGTTCCCTTGAGACCCCAATCTGTGCCTTGATTCTTGATCTCATTAACGAACGTTTCCCTGGTTGTGACTAAGTCAGCAGACTGGTCCCCTTTTTAAGTAACCACTCTCCATCAATCGAACGGCAGGCCCACTGTGACTTGGTTATGGGATCCTTGCTCTTCACAGGTGAGAGCCATTGATCTTGAGTCCATTAATGCTAAGTAGAGAGCCTATGACGAACCAGGGCAGGGGCTTGAGAAAAGTTTAAATTGGGGGATATGGGAGAATTTGGGAAGAGGCGAGTAATGATGTGAGAAAAGGGTGGGTGTTGTCCCATATGCGATTGCTTCGAGAAGGAACGAGCTGACTAGGAAACGACACTCCTGACAGCAAGTACTCGGTGTCTCTAGACTCTCTACGCTTCGTTCAGTAAGCTTTAATTGGACAATTAAGGATCACATGAAGTCCTTCCCTCACATAAAGCGAGAGACAGGAGTCTGACGTTTTTCTTTTATTATTTGCAACTGATTAGATGGGCAAGAAACAGCGCATTTGCGAGAGAATCGTGTACCTGCTCACCAAATTCTTGGTTGATGGAGACTAATTTTAGATTTTTGCTCACCTTGCTTGCTCGAAACAATGTTTTCAATTCCTGACTCTAACTATTGAGATTTTGGTGTACTGTGATTAGAACCTCTTCTTTAAAATCAGACAGCCAGTTTATCAACTTTGATTTCAAGATTCCTTGGCAATTTTCTCGGCAATAGTCTCATATTTCATTGTTTACAGGTTTGCGCACTGCTGAGCGTCGACGATGATAACCCTCCATAATACGCTGTGTGGTGCTCAAACGGAAAACGTTGAACGTTACACTGCGTAAGTATCCTGGAGGGGATCATCACCAATGTCCACTTTTGCAATATAAACGGGAGAGGACAGTCTCCGAGAGGAAAACCCCTTTTGCGCCAGGCTGACTGATTTTGTTCTATTTCGATAATTACCCCACTCAGCCACTTGCCAATTCACCAACCATCCAACCAATCTGACCGGCGCGGCGTCAGTCTGGGCCTTTCTCGAATTGTTACAGTGTCCTGTGCAGTCTGTGAGCTGAGACAGCGGAATGTCTCCCCCACAAAACACGAACGAATGTTCGTTGTCGCCCAGCCCTGTACACGAACGGAGGTAGGGAACGGTGCATGGCGTCATCCCCTTCTGAGCACGAATAGCGAGGGAGGAATGGTGCAGTGTTGCCTATCTCTGTACGCGGACAATGGCTGTGTAGTTGAGTAGGGGATGCGTAGCATGCATTAAACCTCAGGGGTCGGGATGAGGTCGGTTTGCTAGCATCATCCTGAGCGTTGCCCAGGCAGGGATCTAACCAGCCGTACCCAGGACTGGATGCCAACAAACGATGTACTTAGGATTTTCGCACTCTGTGATTGAGAGCAGAACCCTGAAGTCTCCCGATCACTGAAAGAAAGCGGTATGTGACCGAGGATGACATCCGACGCTATCCATGCAGTGGACTGGTTGGCACGAGAGTTCGCATTTTCCTGTGCACCTGTTATGCTGAGTTTACCACTGGTCAACCATGGTACTAAATTACTAATTAACTGAGGCAGTGAAATTTTAATACCTGAATCTAACGCATAGTGCTATCTGTTGCTAGTTAAAAGGAAGCCTACTCACGAGAGATTTGAAGGGAGGTAGTGCAATAACCATTCAGCCAAGCATCTAGCCGGAAGGGACGGGAGCAAGAAGGATATAAAAAGATTCAGTGTGAAGATGTAGGAGTAACAAAGGAAACACTTACGGAAGGGAAATGGTAACAGCCGAGGACAGGTAATCGCATAAGCTAAGAGTGAGAGAGTGAGCTGCCCAGAGAGTGAAGGGTAATTATATAGAATTTGTCTCCAATCTTCACGACCGTAGTGGGCGACTGCACAACATTTGTTCACCGCTGAAAGTTGTTGAGTGGGCCAAGCTCGAACTCGGAAAAAAGGGAGGGACGGCCCAAAGAGACCACGCCAATGAATCAGACCACGGATGATACTCGGACAGTTTGGCCTCATTTTAGTGCTCAGCCTGTGGTAACTCAGGATGAGTACTGAAGTGTTCAACCGAGGGTCCTAGCCACTTGATCAGGGACCGGTTGATACAGTGTGCAGAAGGCAGCACGCGATGCTACCTGACTCTTGTTCAGTGGCAGCTTACCTTTCGCAGTCACAAGGGGAGGGGCTAAAACTCGATCCGGTGTCTCAATAGGCTCAACTGAACTGGGTGTGTGAGTGGAACACCGACCTATCTTGGCCTCTGCTGTGCTTTCACGTAGAACACACAGTCGAGACCGGAGTCAACCGAACTCTATAAAGCACGTGTGTGGCAAGACTCGCCTACCCTCTCTTGTTATATGCAGTTCGCCAAAACTGCCGGTCACCCCTCCTTCCTCCCAGCTCCTAAGTTATCATCCTAAAGGGGATAGGGAGAACATGAAGGATGCTGAGATATTAGTAGTTAAAGGCATCATCAACCGACACAAACATTAGGGTTGGGAGACAGAAGCAATTCAAGACATGGAGCGTGGCAAGTCCGTTTTGAGGGAAGGAGCAATTAGTAGAATTAGTGAGAGGAAATATGTCGAATACGTCATCCAATTCCACAATCGTAATGAGAAGCTGCATAGCACGGGATCATACTTGGAGACGATTAAGCAGGTCAGGGCTAAGCTCGGGTGAACATATGAATGCTCATGTTTTTTTTGAGGATTTTACCAAAACTCCAATCAACGAGTTTCATCCAACAATTGCAACAAGTCAGTATCACTCAATCGGTATTCTTGTCGGAGACATTCAGTTTGTCAGCTATTATCAACACTTGCGATCGTTATCAATCAGAATTCATCATTATTCACATCAGTGACACATGAGTACCATTACTTCATTTCCAATCAATGAGTCAGTTTTGACCAGTCTCAACCAAATTACCTCCAAAGATGCTTTCCAATATCGATATGCCAGTGCAGTCATCTTCAGACAAGAAGACATGTCCATCTTCGTCATTCTTAGTTTTGCAGAAGACATCATTCACGGCATGAGGCTCTACGTAAAGAAAGGCAAGGAAACCCATGAGCATTTGATTCAGTCTAGGTTTCAGCGGCCAAATACCTTCAGGTGAAAGAGAGAGAGTTTGATGAGATTGGTATCAAGCTAATCCGCAACTTTGGACCCAAGCTTTACACTGACTATCTCAAGCCTCCAGTTCCCTTTCCTCTCACAGACAGTTGTTGCTCGGGTGTTTTGGATGATTTAGCTAAGAGGTACGTTTCTCCAACAGAGATTGACTATGAGGCGGTCATCAGACCATTCGAGTTCGGACGTCTTCGACGAGGGGTTTTCTCCCAGCCATATCTCCCTACTCTATGGGAGAAATTTTGTGTCATGGTTGACTTCCGTGTCATGGGTGTTGGATGGAGGTGCTCGGAATTTGCAGGCTTCAGGTGACTCTACATTTAGAGGCCACAATCTCAGGAGGTATATAGGCATGGCTCGAAGCACAAAAGACGTACAACCAAATGAGAGATTGATGACGAGGCTCTAGAGGGATGAGTGAGGACTCTTGACTAGAGTTTGACCGTGTCTAATTCATTCCTATCTTCTGAGACTATTACGAGTTCTCACTTTTCCCTCACTTACCTCGCCTAAGCCTTGAGTCAGTCGGTTCTACTTCGTTTACATTGACTTTGCTGATGATTATGCTTCCTGATGATCTTGTAGTAGTTCTAAAAATTAGCAAATTGGCAAATTTGATATATGCATGGCACACCCAAATTTCATAATTACTGTTCCGAATCAAAATAAAAGATTCCTAAGGTCGGGGATCGACGAAGACCGCAAATGAAGGGTCTCGCTCGAAGCCGGACGCACACAACAAAAAGAGATTTGCTTTATTTAATTTATCCAGTTATTTATTGCAAACAAACAACAAAATTATGCGTGATAGTCTGTTGCCTTTCTGGTCGTCCGAGAAGGCCCGACTAAAAAAAGTGCGACAACGCTCAAAGCCTGAACGTAAAACTCTCATTCTTTAGATGCGCAGCAACACAGTTTTTGCAGAAGACTTACTAATGCAAGTGTGTGCTAATCATCGGTCAGCAAGTGCTTCTATCAAAACCTACAATCAGGTGGTCGTAATCGTCCGTCCCGACTGCACCTGTAGGCCCGGTCTAAGGGGTGTTTCAACATGCAACCCCAACTAGGGTTTGACCAGGTGGCAGAGTAGATTAGCTAAGGCCACAAATATGTGAAATCTGACCACCAGAGACCCCCTAGCCAATATATAAAATTAACTTCAAGTAACTTGACAATTGCCTACATACTTCTCCATATTGAAGGAGTTATCCTCCTTCAAAATCTCATAAGACGTTTTACATTGTAGAAAGTTAAATCTACATGAGGTGTATAAGGCATTGCTAAAAATATGTTTGTATTTATCTGGATTACGAAACAAATACTAGCAAGAGATGCAAAACCCCACCAATAGCTGAGATTGTTAGGACTTGGATAATCTACCAAATGATTGTTGGATATATATATATATATCATCATCAAATAGAGCTATTCGATAAATCGTAGGGAGAGAGTGAGAAGAGGAAAAAAAACAGGGGGTTGTGACAAACTGTTTCGTCGAAGTTTTATATATATATATATATATATGATGAAACTCCGACGAAATAGTTTGTTACAACCCCGCGTTTGTTATCTTCTTCTCCCTCTCTGCCTACGATTTACCGTACAGTTCTGTTTGACGATATATATGTATAGCCCCTCGTTTGTTGTTTTTTTTTCCATCTTTGCCTAACACTTAGCAGGCAACTCTGTTTGACGATGTATATAATATATCTAAGATTTATATTTAAAGTTTGTGAAAATTTAATCTTGCGAATCTGGCTATTATAAAGGTCATTTGGCAATAAACAAAATCGCCTGGTAAATCGTAGGCAGAAAGAGAGCAGAGGATAACAAACGAGAGGTCACAACAAACTATTTTGTCAGAGTTTCACCCACTTATCAGGAGGCGGACCCTTTTCGTTAAATAGACCTACTCGGTAAACCGATGGTGTAGAAGGGTTATGGGATTCTGTTTCGTCGGAGTTTCGTCAACTCATGAATGGTTGTGGGGTTATGTTTCATTGGAGCTTCGCCAATATATATATTGTCAAAAAGGCCTGCAAGAAATGACCTTGTTGCTAAGGATGATGGGGCTGAAGTGGTATTGTTATTCCAAGTATTTTATAACAGAAGCGCAATCGAGATAATGCGGTGCGTGAAGAAGTGACCGAACAACTGAAAAAGGGGAAAACATTCGCAAAGTAGAGGAGTGCATGTGAGAGAAAAAAATACAAGAAGTCTCAGTGGATAAGGGAGTCGGTGAGGAAGGAGGTGGGGAAGGAAATACAAAAAAAAAGTCAACGAATATGTATACGAGTAAAACCCCGCAGAAAAGAAAGCGAAAACCGCCAAATGTAACCTCATGCCCGAAAAAACAGTCACTGGAGGAAAGTCGGGCAGCAGTTCCGAGAAACGTAAAAGGGACCCAACAACTAGAGATGGCAGCATGCAATCGAGAAATTTTGTCAATGGTAGAGGGAGATCGAGAGATGGCGTTGGGACCAGCTAGGAGGTCAACAAGAAAAAGGGCACTCAACAAGTCAACGAGGGGCTGGAGAAAAAAAAGGATGATGAGTATGTGTCGGTGTTCATCAACCCCCTTAAAGTTTTCTAGATCCTTGTCTCGAAAAAATGGTATACTCTCATGCCTACTATAAATTATGTCCCTTCCGAAAACAAAACAAAAAAGTACACCACACAAAGTGCTATTAAATTGTTATTTGACAAGTTTTTTTTATGATTCATAGCTATCATTTTACGTTTTAGGCACGATTCAAAACTTAAGACAAAGATGTTCTTTCCATTTTGGTTCCCTATGGAATTTCCACCACTTTTCAAAGAGTAGCAAATTAGATAAGTACACTTGAAAGTCGGTTTGTGTGCCATTATGCCCTTGCTAACCGAAAAGAGTACTTCAGCATACCGATCTCCAACTTTGTCACGCCATCTCAAGTTGACCCAGGCTAAGGGTGTAAGCTACACATGCGCGGTATGCCTAGTGATAGGTTTTGCCTGAACGCAACACATGAAAGTAAAAAAACGGCTTCGCTAAAGCAGAAGGTAAGGATAATGGACCAGGTACATGAAGTACCAGATACATGAAGTTGGTCCCGACGAGTAAACACATTGTAGATTTCAATCTAATACTCGACTGGTTGGATGGACCAATCCAAAATGTGATTGGACCTTGTTTGTATCTCAGTCGAGGAACACGTGAAAGCCTGCAACATCACTCTCACTTCATTATCGAGATGAATCCAAAATCTCATGGATAAGAGACTGACTGGGCTATAATATTGTAGTTAAGAAAAGGGCGGTTGTCAGAGCTAATGCACCCAATTCCAAGCAGCAAATTTGAAGGCAACTACTGTATGCCGCATATGCGCACTACTCCAAATTGTGGAGAACGTGAGCACAATTTGTCATATTATTTGTTCCCCATCTTTCAATAATGAATTGTTTTGTTGAACTGGTTTTAACTGGTGTTTTTGCAGTTTTGAAAAACGAAATTCGTCTCAAAGAGTTTTGCAAAAACAAGCCTTAAGAAAAGCTAGTAAATGAATGGGAGAACCAACTTGAAAAGTCAAAGTGTTTTGAGCTTTTGGTCCATTTGTTGACCTTGGACTGCTTGCATGGTTTGTTTTCAATTCGGTGCGCAGCAGTGGCAACACTTAATCATCATATTATTATTCTATTTATACATGACTGAATGATGATCTTACAATTATTTGTGCACTTCGACAAAATCAGCTATTTGGGTAATCAGCCATAAATGGTCATTGTTTTCATACAAACAATAATAAGCCAACTCAATTGGGGTGGGTTGTGCAACAATATAATAAGATCGAACCTCACTATATGTCGAACCTCGTGACGAGTCCATGAAAAAAAATCCAACGAAACAATGTGTTACAACGCCTCATTTGTTCTCCTCTTCACCCTCTCTGCCTGCGGTTCACCGGGTAGTTCTATTATTAACTTCTATATGATGATACGAGTCAGTATACATAGGTCTATATACCCGATTATTCCCTCCCAGCCAATGCCCATGCATTGCCGCCATATAGGGCAACATGAGCAACTACCAAAGCTACTGAAGCTACACCACTTGCCCTGGTTACACATCACGCTTTCATACAACTGCGTTAATCTGGATTGTTCGTGTTTTATGTCATTTCACTATCAAAAAACAGAGCAACATAAATAACTACAAAAGCTACCGAAGCTGCACCACTTGCCCAGTCACACAACACTCTTTCATACAACTGTGTTAGTCTGGATTGTTCGTATTTTATTCAATTTATTGCCATTTATGATGATTTACCTATAAGAAAACACAATCTTACAAAAGATTGCCCGTGCATACGTTGTGTTGTCCATTCTTGAAAGAGAGGCAGAAAAAACCATAGAAATAATAGATTGTTTGAACCGCCAGTACATCTGAAAAATTTGAATGCACCTCTCCGAAAAGTTAGGGATCTCGGAACACAGCCCGCCTGGGGGCGGGCATAATTTCTATTTTTTTTTTCAAGGTTAGGACTACTGCCACCGAATGGCATGGGGCATTGGGGACACTTTTTTTTGCCACGGCCCCTTCGGATACCCTGTCCCAAGCCTCCTAAATTTCAGGAGAGGCTCGATCGGATCCCCAACTTGGGTGGGAATTGTTGTTGCTTTGTCTGGCACCCCGATTTTAGGAGATAGCTTTCAGGTTGATATCATTGGTTCCTTCGATCCAGTTTTTTTTTTTTTTTTAAGCCCCACAAAAAGGGAATAAAAAGAAGAAGTCATGTTTACTACTTTGCGTAATTAGTTTCTCAATATATAATGATTAGTTGGCGAGTTGTTTCATTATGTTCTCGTTTTTTCGGATTTTTCTTGTATTGCTGTGGAATAGAAATTGAAAACAAGCATGTCCAGAGTCCAAACAGTAGATGAAGCGCAATGTGGATATAGTTCAACATTGAATGGAGCACGTGCGACCAAACATGTCAAATTTACCTTTCAAGCCTCTTGCTTTGTTTTCTAATTTGAACATTTGAACGCACCCCCCTTATGATGATGGACTAACCGCAACTCTGTTGTTGTACAGCGGTGCGGCCCACTGTCAGTGTCTCAGTCACCCCCCCCCCAAAGCGAAAAAGCAACCATGGGGTGGAAAATCTCCCAACCGTTGCACAACTCTTGGCCCAATGTGCCTGATCAGGGAACCTTCGTTGTGTATCCTATACCTGCTAATGTACCCCTCCTATGGGACCGGTCCAGTCGACGCTGCCACTGAAAAAAGGTGGGTGCGTCAGTGAACTATTGCTGATCCGCACACGCTCGGAGCCCTGTTGCACAGCAGATCGGCCTGTGGCTGTGCTGGCCGTCGAGCTCACCTGGGGGCGCGACAGTGAGAAGCGGGCGAAGTCTTTCCTGACGCGCACCGAGCGTCAACAGTCGGGTTTTGGGGATAGATACAGAGGCTGTAAAAACTCAAAAGGAAGAAGGAAAAGAGAAATAAAATAAAGAGGGAAAGAGGAAAATGGAAACAGAAAGCTTTACGTTTCACATTTGCGACCGAATTCAAACCGCTACCCTAGGGTGTTAAATCAGACGGTCCCATAGTTGTAATGGTGCAGGGGTCTTTTCCCTTCCTCCTTTTCTTTTATCACCTCCCTTTCTTATAGCTCTTTCGGACTTCAATCCTCGCCAGTCACCTTGCGGGAGGGCGAACGGTTAAAGTCTCAAATTATGATTTGAAGGTATGTAATCTAGGCCATCCAACCCTGCGCATTTCGATCTGCTGCGGGCACAACCTGCTAATCGTCGCGAAGAGGGACTCCAGAAAAAAGCGGTAGCCCGCGGCCGCTTTGGTAGGAGGCTTATCACCTCCCGGGGAAGGTCATAAGCCCCCTCCTTGCCATCAAAAGTGGATACCCATCGAGGGCAAGGCCAGCGGTCGATTTTGAGGACGGGAAAACTTCGATTGGTTTCCCGTTATGGGACCACTGCGCGCCGAGCCAATTGCCTTCTCAGACTTAGCTGAAAGGACAACTGGCTCTGATTGAGAGTGGCACGCGCTTAAATAATTATTTGGATTCTTTTATTATCATTATTATTTTTCTTTTGAACACGCTCCCGTCAGTGTTAGTGGTGCTGATAAGAGCATACACCACTAACACCTGGGGGGGAGCTCCATCGATTGGTGGGGAGCGACACCTGATTATTATTTTTCTTTTGAACACGCTCCCGTCAGTGTTAGTGGTGCTGATAAGAGCAGAYACCGCTAACACCTGGGGGGGAGCTCCATCTATTGGTGGGGAGCGACACCTGCTGGAAAACGGGTCCGGCATCCCTTACATGGGCAGAATTCGAACCATATCAGAAAAACAGAGATGCGGAATATTCTTGCCAGCATTGATTACCCTGGGGTCCAGGGGATTGACTGAGCAGGATGTTGGGGGGGGGAGAACCTCTTCACCCTGAACCTGGCGCCAGATACCTGCTGCTACACCCTGGTTCCTCCCACCCCCTACCTTTGAGATACCTGTGATTACGGTCATCCTAGATTATAGTCGTTACAACGAGGAGGCAAAACTAAAAATAAAGGTTGAAGGGAGTAGGAAAGGAGAGAAGAGGATGGACCAGGGACTACAGGCGGCCGTCACGGAGGCCAACAATCGACTAAGAGGAGGTGCAGGAGGGACGGTGTCACGACGGAAATCCAAGTGACCGTCGAGTACCACGAGGTGGAGACGTCTACTGGGACTACAGAGCGAGAGCATGAGCACTTGGACCGGGACACTGAGGCCGAGAGCGAGGCCAGTGACCTGGATGCGGAGACCTAGTCCTGGCACGGGCTGGAACAGTGGTGGAAGGACCATCCGCTTGCTGAGCCCGTGGAAGATGGCCGAGAGGCCAATTCACGACGGAGAGGCCAGGCTGAGTCCGGGGTGTCGGTAGGGAGGCTCTCAGAGTTGAACGCGTGTTAGCGGGTCTCTGAGAGAGAGGGGCACTAGGCAGTTACGGGAGAGAGACACGAGAGACCAGAGAGAGAGAAATGATCGTGTTCTTTGTAATTGGGTGTGGATGACAGTCCGGGATGGTGTGTCAAGAGAGGCACTGTCTCCAGCCGGGCGATGACTGAGGACTTGCGAGACAGCCAAAGGGACACGTGGGGATGACTATCGAGAGGGAGCCCCAAGTTCTAAAGGGGAGACAGTTGTCACATGCAGGGGGCACGTGTGGCACGCTGGTGATCATCACGCAAGGCTGTTGTCACCGTAGCTGGGTTTTAGAGTGAATAGAGGTGAATAACTCTGCGCATGCGTTTCACGCGATCCGTGTGTGATTGACATAGTGTTGTGCCAATCAGTGCAAGAGATGCGTGAGGCTATCAAGAGAGAGAGGGGGAGAGAGGCCAAATGACAGGGAGCATGCTACGCTCGAGCAACTGGTTGATGTTGTCACGCTAGGAGGCATTATAGGAGGTGTGTTTGCCAGAGGCAGGCTCAGGCATCTGTGGGAGTGTTTTGGACTAGCCGGAAGGACGTAGTGTCCTCGCGTGGGAAGATAACTTGAATGCAGCTGACTTCACCCTGTCTACTCGAGTCGTCGTGTTGTGTGAGAGGACGGGGGAAGAGTATGGCCGCGAGTAATGGTGATGCACGTTAACGGGCGGAGAAGCCACTGAAAGATCAACATCTTCAAGTTGATCCCGGTTGTGACGGAGCGGCGGTCAGCCAATGCGCATGATACTAGTACTATGAAATCGAGTCTATTTGCTACGGGCAGCGACTCCGGGAGCTGCACTTTTACAAGCACGGGGGAACGAGCATGCCCACGCTGACGACTTGATAGTTTGATGATCTTTACGGCTCATCGTTGTGCTCACTGCTACCTTCCCGTATTGGAAAGCAATCATAGGGCAGGAGGGACAAAAGTGTGTAAATACAGTTGACAAGATGCGCTCACTGAGGAACAAGGCTTGCGCACTCATCTCAGTGGGTGTCAAGAACGATTTTCCTGAGGCTAGCTCCGTCACCTGTTGTCAGTCACGAAGATTAGATGTTTCGGGAGACTTGTGGCCGACTACCCCGACTCTCGAGTAAACTTCATAGGGCTGTAAATGTGATGTTGAGAGAAGCTGAGTAGTCCTAAGCAGCTCGCCAACGAGATCGTATGCCCGTAGGGACGTAGTAGACCGTGCGAGCCACCCGAAGACTTCTCCAGAGTTAAGAACGAGAGACGGAGCAGTTATCCGTTGTTGATGTCGCTCTTTTCTGTATGCTGCCCGCCTCTCTTCCCATACTAGAACAGGAGAGTCCAGCGAGAATGGTCTGAGTAAGGTATGGAGAGTATCTGAGCCGCTTGTAAAGATGACGATGCTCTTTGTGATTAAGATCGCCTTCCGTGTTGGGTCGAATTGAGCAGAGCAGTCTTGTCGCCAAGCCTTGAGATTGATGCAACCATGCCGCTCTCCTATGGTCAACCATGGACACTAGCTGATTTTGGTCGAAGGTGGATACGAATAGTGTGTGACTGTAACTTCACTGATCAGAGACGTGAGGGCGTCTTTGTCATGGTGCACCAGTGACGCACATGGTTGCTCAAAGTCCGGCAATATAGCCAATATGGTTACTTCGAGGGAACCTCAATTAGTTTGACATTTTCTGGTCATGAAAAAGCAACGTGGAAATCCAAACAGACAGATAAGGGTCAGAATTCCCTTCTTGGTCCATCATACCTCCCTACCTTTTCTTCTCGCAAACGCAATTATCATGCTTGGTGCAATGCACTGACAGTACAAATGCTAAGTCATGCTTTGTGTCTTTCTCTAACTAAAGGACACAACTAAAGAAAGGGGATTGGCGAACTGTTCTTTGATTGTACCCTTTCAGTGCCCATCAAACGGGCTCGGATCAGTCGATCAGAGATTGGAGGCAATCAATTGCTCTCTTGTAAAGAGATGTGGCACTCTAGATGGGGAAAAGAATTAGAATAGTGATTTCGCCATACTCCACCTCCCACGTTTGCTAACTTGATGGGTAAGAAAAGTTGTGTTCTGAAGAAAATTGCCTATTTACTCACGAGTTTCTTGATTGACAGAGATTAGTTCTGTTATTACTAATTCCGGTAGCATCGAAGAAAAGGCCGATAATAACCCTTGGGCATAATAAGCAATCCATAGTCCTGTTTGAAAACCCTGATCAGCATAAACGATATAGAACTTGGTCATCTACGCCCCTGAACGAGTCAACGCCTGACCCCCCGCAACAGACTCCTCGCAACGTTTGGTGATATCCCATGCTATGTGTTAGCAAAGAAGAGGGAAGGCAACGCTACTCGACCAACAAACTATCAGCTCATCTCCAGCCACATTTCATTATTGTTCTGTTCACTCTTTGCATTTTTTCCTACACATGAGCGGCATCTCCTTGTTCCCAGTCCAGGAGACTATCCTGACCAGTCTCAACCAGATTGCTTCCAAAGATGCCTTCCGGTATCGGTATGTTAGCGCAGTGTGTTTCAGGCAGAGGGATTTGCCAATTTTTGTAGTTCACACTGAGTTTGCAGGCGGTACCGTTCACGATTTGATGATCTATTTGAAGGCAGGCAAGGAAACTCACGATCTCTTTTACTCAGTCTGGACCTCAGGAGCAAGATACCTTGAAGGAAAGGAGAGGGAACTTGATGAGGGTGGTACCAGGCTGATACGCAGCTTTGGACCCAAGCTTTACTGACTATCCCAAGCCTCCAGTCCCTTTCCCTCTCACGGATGGCTCTTGGTGGGGTGACTTAGTGGAGCCTGCCAGGCGGTATATTTCTCCTACTGAGATTGACTACGAGGCGGCTACTAAGCCGTCAGAGTTTAGGCATCTCAGACAAGGGATTTTCTCCCGACCCCATCTTCCTACCCTGTGGGAGGAATTCTGTGCTATGATCGATTGCTGTGTCATGGGTCTTGGATGAAAGTGTTCTGAACTTGCAGGCTTTAGGTGGCTCTACATTCAGAGCCCACAATCTCAGGAGGTACATAGGCATGGCTTGAGGCACAAGAGACACACAGCTAAATGAGAGACTGATGGAGAGACGCAAGAGGGACAAGTGAGGACTCTTGACGAGTGTTGGCCGTGCCCATCCATCTGTACCTTTGGAGACTATTATGAGACCTCATTCTTCCCTCACTTACCTTGCCTAAGCCTTGAGTCAGTCAGTCCTGTTTCTTTTGCATTGACTCAGCAAAAGTTCTCTGATGATCTTGTCACAGTTCTCAAAATTAGTAAACTGGCAAAATGGATGCATGCATGACACATTAAAGTTCACAATTATCATTTGCATGTTCTCTGCTGTTCCGAATCAAAATAAAACATTCCTGAGACTGAAGGCCGGCGAAGACCGCAATTGAAGGGTCTCGCTCAAAGCCGGATGCACACAACAGGAAGGG
The DNA here is from genome assembly GCA_003427395.1 of Chara braunii. Lineage (NCBI taxonomy): Eukaryota > Viridiplantae > Streptophyta > Charophyceae > Charales > Characeae > Chara > Chara braunii. The sequence continues at coordinate 2,873,986 of BFEA01000027.1, read as the reverse complement.
ATTTTTTTTTTTTTTGCAAACATCATCAAAATCCTGTGTGACAGCGTGTTGGCTTTCTGGTCATCAGACGTGGCCAGACTGGGAAAAGTGTGACAGTGCGCACGCGCGCCATGTTCACTATACACAACTCCACCCTAAAAAGGACGACTCTGTGTGTGTGTGTGTGTGTGTGTGTGTGTTATCATATTCGCCATACAGTCGAAAAATTAACGACTGTGCATGTGTGCATGTGTGAGTGTGTGAATGTGTGTGTGTGTATATTTATACCCGTTCGTTTTGCAAAATCACCTATTACCAACAGCAAGTCCTCTCGAAAACCGCAAGTGGCAAACAAGAGAAGGCCACGAGTCCCAAAGTTGGCCATGATAATGTGACTGACCAGATCGCCCCAGAACCATCCAAATGGAGTGCAGCAGCAAAATGGCCATTTCTTTCATTTTTTTAACCCAAGAACAAAGAGTTCAAACGTACGAGGCTGAGCGCAGTGGTGCTGCCGATTTTCGGGTTACTACAACCCCATCTGCCTAAACGCCACACCTGCTCATTGCTGAACCAAGCAGCGGGCAGGTAAGGAAAGAAAAAAAAACAGCCCAGACTGACACACATCACAACAGGACATGCAAAAGGGCAACAATCCAACTGCAAGGACACACCGAATCGCACGGGAAGCCGACTCAGAAATGCACCACCATCCCATTAACACTGAACAAGAACAAAACAACTGGACC
>BFEA01000027.1:2857008-2873200 GCA_003427395.1 Chara braunii | reverse complement strand
CCCTCACCTTCTTCCTCAACTCTTAGATGAGAATGATTGACAAGAAAAGTGCAGAACAGACAGACAGACAGAGAGAGGCAAGAAAAGTGGAGAACCGCATCCCCAGTGACTGATACAGAGTTCAACACCAAGCTCCCAAGACCTGGTGTCTAGATAAGAGGAGCACCGCTCATCCAATCCTCACTGTGTACTCTTCTTGGACAATCTTTTTCAGCACTCCGTCACTGTGTTATGTGCCTGGTTGAAAAGAGATACAGCATGGCATGCACACTTGCCCAGCTCTGAAGCACACTCTCTTGACCTTAACAGCACCCTGCCACTCTGTGGTTAAAATGGAGAGCATGTGCAAGCCCTCTCAAAAGAGAGGATCCGTGCCAAGCAGACAGTTCAGTTGCTGCATTGTCAACCCAACAAGGAAACCCCAAGAGGGTACGTGAAAAGCATGAAGTCTCTCCAAAGAGGGTACGTATAGGCTACACCCCTCTTTCACCAAACTAACCCCCCTCGATTTTTAAATTTTTTCTTTTTTTTTTGGGGGGGGGGAACCCCCCAACATCCCCCCAGCATCATTTTGCAGCAACAGGGATTCCAATAAGAACAAAACAAATCAGAATAAATTTCAATAAAACAATATGTTTACCAACGGGGCAAACACAGTTGGTACACCTGTAAGTGTTGTTGAGGTACAAGGGCCTCGTTCCACTACTCGCCAAACATGCAAAATGAGCCAGGACACGTTTTGTTTATCGATGATTAGAAGTCTTAGGTCTGTGTCCTTCGGGATATCTGTTAAAATTGGAACGATACAGAGAAGACTAGCATGGCCAAAAAAAAAAAAAAAAACAGAAGTCTTAGGTCTGTGAGCCACACTGCACTACTCACCACATGCACAAAAGACAAAATAACTTCTAGCCATGATAGATAAACCAAGTTCTCCGTATGTATTACCTGGGGCTGGTCAGTTTCACGATGACATCTCTAGGCCATCACACTTGCTCGAACGGATTACCTGGACGGCTCGTAATTAACCATACTTACAATTGAGTGCGAGAATTTGAGGCCTCGGCAGTGCTGGAAAGGCCTTGCCTGACCGCCCTAAGTGAAGGCAGGGCCTGCCAATATGTGCCAAGGCCTGGGATACAGGCCAGTGTGATCACGCTAAAGGGCTGTCGGAATTTACATGGGGGCCTAAATCTTCGCAGCAGTGGCCCTGCTAGAGCTCACCCCACATCTCGGCTGAGGGCGCGTACAGACTTGTGCCCGCCCTAAGTGAAGGAGGACCAGAATATTTACGAGAGGCCTATCTTTGTCAATTCTGCATACTGGCGTATGCTGGCAGTCTGCATTGGCGATATCGTCACCACATACATCATTCTGCAAAGAAGTGATTTCTTTGCATGAACACAGTGTAGGCTAGTATAGGTGCTGAGTAGATAGGCTCGGCGCCTACCGCCAATAGAGAAGAGCGACCTTGGACACTGTGCTGGTGGAGTGATCTTGGACACTTGAGCGACCTTGGACACTGTGCTGGTGCAGACACAGAGTGTCCACATTGACATTTGAGTTTATTGCTGTGCTCTTATTTGGCTGATAGATAACTCGGTGCATTGTGCATTCTGCTTGCTTGGTACACAACTATCTGGGCTACAGCATGATTTTGCAATTTGGATTTGTGTCTATCGCTCTCACTCATGTTTCCCTTGCAAGAGTAAATTAGTTCGAACTTCGGTCAGTCGAGGGTTTGCTCTTAACTTTGCTGTCATCTTTGAAAGAAAAAAAGAAAAAAAGACAATTTAATAACTAATAATAAGAATAACGCTCAATCTTAAGAGCAGATGGAATAGGTGGGTAGTTAGGCAGGTTAGAGTGGTGGTGGTTTTTCTTACTCACAACGAGTAGAGCCCTCGTTGGTTCATTTAGCAGCGAAACATAAAATTTAGCAGCAAAACTGGGAAATGAAAAACATGATAACAAAAAATTGATACTCGTAAGCTAAACCGGCTGCTGCTGCTGCGCCATAAATCCCGGTTGAATTGTGCGGTCCCTGGCCTCTTTTCAATATTCATAGATAATGAATTTGACTGTGTTTTGGGGAAAAAGAAAAAACAAAAAACAAAAAAGAAAGAAAGAATAAAGCTCAATAAACTTATTCCAAATCAAATAATTCGTTCGAGCGCATTCCTGGAGGGCTCCTAATTCTTAGGCATATATAAAAGAGTTACTTCACCCGAGCTTTTTTTGTTTTTTGTAATCATAAAAAAAGTGGGAAAAAAAGCGTTTTTTTTTTATCTTAAAAAAGAGTGGATTAAAAAAAAAAAAAAAAAAAAAAAAAAGGAGGTTCCAATTAAATACGAGCGTGAGCATGGTCCCACTAGCAACCGGATAGGATAGAAAAGAGTTTGTGTGGTCGTGCAGTACTCGTGATCCCATGGTCAGTACTCGTGATCCCATGGTCAGTACTTTAAATGTATTACCCGAGACAGTAAGGAGATCTTGGTTCCCCTCCTCCTCTCCTTAACACTGAGCATGCTGGTGCAAAGGAAGCTTCCCGCCAAAATCTTTTCAATCCGTTGGGGGTATGGCCAACCCCAAAAGAGAGTGGGGTCGGCCATAGGCCCACTGGATAGAAGTTTTCAGTATTTTGCTTGCTGTTGTGCAATTATCTCATTGGGTGGAGCCCTCCTTCAATCACGGAGTATATGGAGGGCGTCAGGATCACTGGGTGGAGCCCTCCTTCAATCACGGAGTATATGGAGGGCGTCAGGATCACTGCTGACAGAAGTTGAGTTTAGAAAATATGGCAGTTACTCTCTACTGTTGTTGCAAGCACCAGCATCAGATCATTTGTGATCTGATGGCTGGGAAGCACTCTGACGTGATTTCAGGTGGGAGGTCTCTGTTTCTTTTTTCTTTTTTTTTGCCTTTCTCCTGTTTTCTCACCCCAGAAATTCGTAATGAACCTGTCAGGCCGCTGCCACTCAGTGTCACACTGGATCGGCCGCACTCCTATCCGCCTGCTAATGGGACCATGCTCCGTGTGAACTCCGCTCAAATCGTTTGGCGTAATATATTGTTAAATAAATCATAACGGATTTCGAGATTTTTTTGACCTAGCCTACCGGGTCCCAGGTGGCCAGCCCGTGCAAGGACCAAGGAAGGTCCCGGCCAAAAAAAAAAAAATCAAAAAAATCCGAAAAACTATGTTATGAAGAAAAATAAACTGAACAACTTTTGCCTCAAAGTCACATCATAATTCTTCACCAAATTTAAAATAAAATATAAAAAATATATATATATATATTTGGCCTGGCCGGGCAAGTGACCCCGGGCCACTCTGGTAGCCTAGTTTTTGACAGAATTTCCGCCAAAATAAAACACATCCAGCGGCGGTCTGACACGTGTACCGAAAAAAAAAGTAGGCAGTTTTCAATTTTCTTTAATTATTAATTAGTAATAATAATAAACGAACCGAATCCACCTCTCCCCTCTGGAAACCTGAAGATTTTTTTTTTTTTTTTTTTCCGATTGTTGTGGAAACCCTGAAGTAACGCAGGCGGGCCTTGTYTTTTTYTATCCATCTCCAATTTTTTTTTTWAMYWAWATYCCCTCTGGAAACCTGRAGATTTTTTTTTTTTTTTTCCGATTGTTGTGGAAACCCTGAAGTAACGCAGGCGGGCCTTGTCTTTGTCTATCCATCTCCAATTTTTTTTTTTAACTAATATCACCTAGTACCTGGGGTAATACCGAACAGCCTACCATCTTCCCTCGAATAGAACGCGCCCGGAACGCCCCGGCCCAATACAGCTGTGCATTTAGGTGGGCAACTTTCAGTCTAGATACAGAGATAATGACCGGGCGTTCTATTGGGTTGTGCAGACAGTAGAGAGGTAGAGTCGGTCTTTCATCTCTTACTGGAGAAAAGGCACCGAGACCAACACTTTCCTGGACCTACTTATCTGACCTATAGATCAATCAACTTAACACCCTCACACTCAAGGTCGGCTAGAACATGTACCACAGTACCAGTAGAAGAAACTAACATGCAACAGTGGAGCAGTGCCAACAATGCAACAAGAGTGAAAAAACCTCACCTAATCCGAACTTTATGTTTTTCTTTCCCCTCTTCAACATCTTTGGTCTGAAAAAATGACTAAATAAGGTCTTTGTTGGGGGGGGGGGGGGGGGGGGGGGGGATGCTTGATCAAATGGGACCCTTCCATTCCTATTTTTTTTGTTTAGTTAAATAGTTTCATTCCGTTAAGAGTATGGCCTACCTTCTTCCCCCGAATACAATGCACGGTCAGTATAGCTGTATTTCGACTGGAAGATGCCCCAAATAAGGCTATAATGACCGTACGTTGTATTCGGGGGAAGGTAGCATCATGGTTGGTTAAGTCAGGTTAGGTTAGGTTAGGTTAGGTTCGGTTCCCTTGCTCAGAAAGAAAGAAAACCTAATTCTTGCGTTCCATAGCATTTCTTAATATAATAATAACCCTAATACAAATTACAAACGGTACTTTTGCATTCATTTGTACGGACGAAGGCCGTCGTCACCTAATTAGAACGTACGGTGATTATCGCTGTGTCTAGACAGGAATTTCGCCCAAATACAGCTTCAACAATCCCCATACGTTCAATTCAGAGGAAACCGGTAGTCTACTACAACTCCTCGATCGAACCCAGGATTGGAATTAAGGAGGATATCATTCAATCTACCTGACACGTCTCAAGCCGTCTTCATCCGAATAGAACGCCCGGCTGGAATACAAACTAGGGGTAGAGCCGCCTTCATCCAATAGAACGCCCGGCTGAAATACAAACTAGGGGTAGAGAACACAGACTACCGCGTCTTCCCCCGAATACAACGCACCATCATCGCGACTGCATTCGGGCAGGAAAGACATTGCATACATTCATGATTAAGGCGCGATGCATTCGGACGAAGAACTGACTAGGTGCGTTGCATTCCTAGGGAAGACAGGTTTAGGGTTAAAAGGAGACGAGTATTCGGGCAGGAAAGACGGATTGCATACATTCATAATTAAGGCGCGATGCATCTGGACGAAGAACTGACTAGGTGCGTTGCATTCCTAGGGAAGACAGGTTTAGGGTTAAAAGGAGACGAGTACTCTTTCGAAGCGATGCTATATAAGTGCCATATGTGCACAACTTGCTACCGTCTACACCCGAATAGAACGCCCTGTCATTCTTTTTTAGCTCGATTCAGGGCAACTTTCAGTCCAGATGCAGCTTTGATGACCGGGCGTTCTATTCGGGTGAAGACAGTATAGTCATTATAACTACACGGACTTGATCAGTAAAGCCCCATCCATCATATCACCTTACAGCTCGCACGAGGAACAAAACCACGAATCCATCATATATATAAGAACGATAACGACAACGAAAACGAAAACATAAACGACAACGGAAACCAAAACGGCGATAAAAACGGAAACGAAAACCGAAACGGAAACGAAAACGTAAATCGGAGAACGCAAACGGACACCGAAATGAAAACGGGAAACGGAAAACGGGAAGCGACATGAAACAGGAAAACGGGAAAAAAAAACGGAAACGAAAAGCGAAATGAAAACGGGAAACGGAAAACAGAAAGCGACATGAAACCGGAAAACGGAAAAAAAGGGAAACGAAAAGCGATATGAAAACGGAAACGGCAAACGGACACGGAAAACGGAAACGGAAAAAACGGAAACGGCAACTGATGGGAAGGTAAACAAACACAATCCCAAACAAATGGAAAAAGGCAAAAGGGTTCATAATAAGTAAAACCGTAAACATCATGAAAAACCGTCGGAACAGAAAAAATATCAAAAGATAAATTGTCCTGGCAATGAAAAATCTTAAGAGCTCCTAATTTCGCTCGAAAAATCGTGACCACAGTACATCCGCCATTGATCTAATTACCATCATACGGACCTTCACCATTTCTGTAGGGTACCTACCTCTCTCTGCTCAACTGCAGCCGCAGATCGTGCGTTGGAAGGACCATGCTGCGGCGGGCTTTGTTACCTGTGCACCATCACATCACATCCAGCTAGAGGCATTCCTGAGCGGGGGCTACCGTGTTCACCCAAATAGAACGCCCGGTCATTATGGCCGCATTTGGGCCAACTTTTAGACCGGATGGAGCGACAATGACAGGGCGTTCTATTCGGGTGAAGACGGTAGAGTACGTTAGCATGTCATATCGCAAAAAGCTCTGAACCGGGCTGTGTCTATATGAGTCATGCCCTTCTTCGCCTTACACGGGTTGTTGCATCTGATGTATTTAGTATTTCTTGAATTGTTTATTTCTACATTTGTGAGTGATGCTTTCAATGCCAAATGGGAGGAACGAGTGAGTGGAAAGACGAAAATAACCGACACGGTCATATACTCTTAGGTCAACCGCTCAATATTCCATCTCGAGGAAGTTCCAGGGTTAGTAGGCCCAATTGTCGATTTCTTCGCGAACTCAGAGTAGAGGTGGCGAGGAATGAAAGAGAGCATCCTCGTTCTCCCTTATGCTCCCCCCTTCTCCCCCTTTTCTTCCCTTTTCTACCCCATTCTCCCTCTTTTTTCCGCCCTTCTCGGACTTTTCATTCCTTTTCTCCCCCCTTTTGCTTCTTTTCTCCCCCCCTTTTACCCCCTTATATCCACTCCTCTCGCGACCTCTTCTGCCCCTTCGCTTCCCCGTTCTCCCCTCCCTTCTACCCCTGTTCTTCCCTTTTCTCCCCCCTTCTCCCTCTTTTCTTCATTTTTCTCCCCCTCTTTTCTCCCCCCTTGTCCCCCTTTTCTTCACTTTTCTCACTTTTCTCCCCCTTTTCTCCTACTTTCCTCCTCCCTTCTCCCTCTTTTCTCCCCCTTATATCCACTCTTGTCCCCCGACCTCCTTTTCTGCCCCCCTTTTCTCTCCCCTTTGCTTCCCCGTTCTCCCCCTCCTTCTCCACCCTCTCCCCCGCGTGGCCAATCTTTGTCCAGCTCGCCTAGCTTCATTTCCATTTATCTATTCTCCTTCTTTTCTATAGTTTTTGTCAATTTATACGTGTCCAGCTCGCCATCACCACATCCAGTCCAGGAAGAAAATTCACCATTGGGCTTGCTTACTAACCCTATAGGACTTCCTCGAGATAGAATGTGGCGCAATTGCCCTCTCAGAGACCTCCAGGAGGGTAACAATGTGAGGACGCCTTTTAACGCAAATTCTTCAGTCAGGGAACCAAGAAAAAGGAAACAGCCAAAAAAAAAAAGCGTTCCCAGAAAATTGTCACACAAAAAACACCAAAAGAGGAGAAAAACACCCTTCACCGAGATAGGTAAGCCTTCCTTCACCGAGAGAGGTAGATAGGGGTCCCATGTACAAACTCCACAACATGAGCACAACAAAGGAACTAAAAGAGGAGAAAAACCCTCCGCCCTTCACCGAGATAGGTGAAACTCCCTTCACCAGGAGAGTATAGCTATGTTTGAAGGGGTCCCATGTATAGCCTCGGATGTAGTAGAGCAGGTAGGTAGCGAAAAATGAAAGAATTTGAGACAAGAATTGGCGTAGTTCATTTATAAAACAAAAAGACATTGAGTGAGGCCAAAAACATCTGCAAAATCCTTAAATGGGTGAAGAAAAATAACACTTCTCTCTCCGATAGCTAGACCCCCTCGACACGCCCGCCGCTTCTTCTTTATCTTCCCCTACCGACCAACTAATTAACCAACCAACCAATCAATCAATCAATCGCCCTCGACACGCCCTCCGCTACTTCGTTGCCCTCCCCTTCTGATCAATCAATCAATCAATCAATCAATCAATCAAGCGACTGATCGATCCATCAATCGATCGATCGACCACCTAATCGAGCGATCTACCGAGCGATCAATGAGCCGCCATCCCTCCTCCTCAAGATTGCTAGATATATCGAACGGCCATCCCTCCTCAAGATTCCAAGGCCTAGCACCAAAACCACTCAATAGCAAGACCCTCGAAAACGTGACACCGTCAAGCACTCGGAGAATATGTGCGTGAACAGTACACAGCTACATCTCCTCCCTATAGGAACCTTCTTTTCTTTTTTCTTTTTTCTTTTTTTTTTTTTGGCACCCGAGGAGCTGAGCAACCGACGTGGAAGGCGCAAGCGAAAAGCATAATCGTTCATCGACAACCACCGGCGATGTTTCAGAATGGCAAGACAATAAACAATAGGCAGGAGACGAAGGGGACGACAGGGGGGAAACGGGGGAAGGCGGGGGGGGTGGAAGACCGAGGGCGGAGGAGAGGGAGCGAGTGTGGGTGAGGGTATGGAAATAGAATCCATTAATCATCCGATTGCATCAAATGGGATGACAGAAATTCGATGACATGGACATGTACTTTCCATCTTCGCCGACGACCGTTAAAAAGGGCGGGGTTCAAACCCCGAGTGAAAGGAAAAGCCCGAAGTCTTCAGTTAAAAAGGCCAAGGTTTAAACCCCGAGTGAAAGGAAGCCGGAAGCCTTCCTTTTCTCTACCACAAACGGAGACCAGGTTCGTCTGCAGCAGTCTGCAGCAAGTACTAGATAATCCCCCGAGCAGAAAGAGCAGGCAACAGGGCAAAATAGTAAAAGAGGGTGACTCTCCAGTATAGCTTAAGATCCCAGGTCGCAGCTTAAGATCCCAGGTCGCAACTTAAGATCCCAGGTCGCAACTCTTTATCTCAGGTAGCAGCTTAAGATCCCAGGTCGCCGCGTAAGATCCCAGATCGCAGCGTAAGATCCGCAGTCGCAGCTTAAGATCGGCAGTCGCAGCTTAAGATCCCAGGTTGCAGTTTCACAACTCCCTCCGCTATCGCAGATTAGGCTCCCCAGTAGGTCGGAGATTAAGATCCCTAGTCGCATGTTCCAATCCCGATACGATTCCCAGATCATAATCACACGCCCTTCGCTTCCCCTTGGTTGTTCTAATTCCTGTCCTCCAGTGCTTGACGGCTAAAAACTCGCGCCATCTCCGTCTTCTCCCTCTCTGCATCTCCGTCTTCATCGTCAGCGTTGCTTACGGTCGCGCCATTTCCTTCCTCTCCATCTCCACCTCCATCTCCACCTCCTTTCGCCATTTCCTTCCTCTCCATCTCCATCTCCATCTCCATCTCCTTTCGTCATTTCCTTCCTCTCCATCTCCATCTCCATCTCCTTTCGTCATTTCCTTCCTCTCCATCTCCATCTCCATCTCCGTCTTCTTCCTCCAGCTTACTTATCGTACTTGGGGTCGGCCACCACGTAGTGGTAGGCCACCACCAGAAGGAAGATCAAGATGCCCAGGATGTTGGCGAACATGCCCAGCCCTTCGTCGTCGATCATCTTCGCTGACCTACCCTGTTCCTGTTCCTGCGACGGTAGCGCCCTCTACAAACAGGATAGGTTTGCTGCCGCGCTCGACGTTGGCTCGCGCGAGGAACACCCTCCTCGCCCCCTCTCCACGCAACTCTCGCTCTCGACTCCCGCTCCAATTGCGTTCCGACACTCTCCTCGTCTGGTTGCCTTGCTGGCTGCCTACGGGGAATAGAGCCAGTAGCCAATCTTGGGTGAAAAGCTTGAGAGTCGGAAGGGCGCCAGATCGCTGAAGAGACTACGGGAAGACGACCCTGGAAACCCTCGAATCGAAATCGCCAACTGGTAGAGCGGTATCGCTACAGGTGGGGACTTTTTCAACTAACCTCTGGACGTAATTGCGGTCAAGTACGTCCAGGAGGGACAGTTGCAGTCCAGGAAAGTCCTCTTTCAGTACTTACTCACACTAGTACTTTTTCGACTGAACTCTAGTCGTGATTACGGGCAGATGCGTCGAGATCCGCAGTAATTCCAGTCAGATGCGTTGTGAGTGTGCACATATCTGACAGTTGCTAGCCCGCTAGACCATGGCACGCTGCTGCAGTAGGTAGGCGCCCGTGTGAACAACCAGTAGCCGCGCAAGCTGATGGTGGTGAGTCCGGCACCTGCCTTCTTCCCCCGAACATAACGCACCCTGATAATGACCGTACACAACCTATATCTCCGGTCATGTTCAGCCAAAATGAGGGTGCGTTGTGTTCGGGGGAAGTCGGTAGCCGCGGCACTGGCACTACCAGTAGCGCTGAACCAGCCAACACCCAACACTGCCGCCGAACCTGACCTGACCAGGCCGGGTAGTATTGCTAGACCTGTGCCGAGCCTCTCCCCGAGTCACCGTGTCAATATGTAGGTGAGAGAAATATAGATGAGAGACAAGTGCCGAATTTTTGTACGTACTGGAGACCCAACGCACAGGTCCGATCCAGATAAATTAGGAAAAGAATAGTCCATCTATACTGCTTGATCTATCGCACAGGAGAGAGTCACGAAGGTGGGCCGCAGGCCTGCAACACCTCCTAGGTGGGTGGGACTGCGCCAAAATCAGGCGAGGGAAAACGACTCTTCCTCTGTGCAACCGGTTGGCTGCCCTTACTGTGCGTGCGCAGGTTCGCGTAAGCGATGACAACTGCGGCTGGTCCTGTTCCCGAGGGCGCAGCACGTGAAGGAACTTAACCTGCGGTGACCAGCCAGTCACCAGTTACTTGTTATACAGTCGCGGCTTTAGGAAGTGGGAGCAGGGTCAGCAACACGGCACTCCATTCTGGACAAGTTCCTCGGTACCTTGAACTCATGAGTGATGGCAATAGTAGATGAATGCTGGCGCCGTTTTATCATCGTGGATGTTGAGGGCGAATGGGATGCTGAGATCTTAAGACCAGCCCGGATGCTCGACGTCATGAATTTGTGGATGTGAGTCTCAGAAGTCAAATGGCATGAAGAGTGAAGTCCTAACAGTCGTGTCCGGTCGTAGCCCAGGACCAACAACCATTGTCAACTGCCTGAAAATTGAAGGAGGGTCGTGAGCCACGAGAGTAGGGTCCAACTGCAATGGGTGGAGTAGGACGGTTGCTGCACAAGTTCGATCCAGATAAAAATAGGAAAATAGTAGTCCATAGATGCTGCTTGATCGCACAGGAGAGAGTCGTGAAGGTGGACCACATGCCCGCACACCTCCTAGACCGCCCATCTCCCTCCATCGTCCCGCAAGTGGCTCCGACATCTTGCAGGGACTCGGAATGGTGGAACGAGCGAATGAGCGATGGCAGCTGGAGAAGGAGGCGAGCGATGGCACCATGCTTTATCTGTGGGAGAGTTGGCAGTGGTGTGGGGAGGGGTTGAGATTGCGGTTAAAGGAGATTGACATTAATTAGTTGTGCGAACAGGATACACAAAGACTGGCAGGGGGGGAAGGTTCTTAATACATTGGAAAGAACCTCGTAGCGGTGAGGAGACATGCTTGGGAATGCTTCAAGAAAAAAATATGGTTTACATGAGGTTGGTTCAGGATTTGCGATACGGGTACATTTTTAGATCAGGGCGAGAGTACGGGCCATTGGGGGGTGGGTGGTTCGTCAAGAGGGTACATAAATGGTTCGTGGAAGCTGAAGTTTGTGAAGCGGAGAGAAAGCATAGCTTTAGACTTAGGGGAGTACAAGTGAGGATAGAAGAGGGATGAAGTATGAGGGAGAGGATGAGGCAAGGTACGTGGAGTAGTGTGGGAACTTTTATGCAGTATGGTTATGGTATGTAATGGGAGTTTTAGGTGGCAAAAAAAATTGTTTTAAGACTGAGGACGGTGTGGTTCGGGTAGGAGAAGTGGATCGTTGGACTAGAAGTGCCTGAAAATTTGAATTGGGAATTGTGAAAGTTCGGGAGGGTGAGAGGGAAGCGGTTATGGAGAAGCAATTAGCCCTGGAAGTGCTTGGAGTGATGCACTTCATACAATGTCTTCCTAGTAGCACAAGAGTGGTCGTAACCCCTGATGTTGTCGCAATGCCTTCAATGAAGATCTCCTACCATTGGTGGACTCATGAGACTCCTCTCCATTCTTACGAATATTTAGATTCGGAATCGACGTGATAAATTCATAATCCCCTCGATGTAAATGGCGTGGACCTTTTAGTAGTTTGGAGTAGGATAATTAATCATTGATAGTTCGGGCGATAGCCCTTGCGTATCTTGTGCTTCTGACGTCAATACTTGGATTGCACTTGTAAAGCTTTTGTTCCTTCTTGCGATATGAAGATTTAGATGATAAATTGATATCCTCTCAACGCAAATGACATGTCCTTATCGGCAGTCCGGGGGAGGATAATTAATCATTGATAGTTCGGATGACAATCGTTGCTTACCTTTGTGCTCCTTGCAAGACTTTCACAGTTGCGGTGTCGGTACAGAAACCCTGACAAGGGTATATGCCATGTATTTTCAATGTCGGACAATATCTGAATTATGAAGTAAGTTTTGCTTTGAAAATATTTTGTCTGATGAAATGAAAACGTCGCTGAAAGGTATTTATACTCGTCCGCGATTGAAGAAATATAATTTATGCAGCCATCTATCTCCCGACAAACAGAACGACAAGGGTAGATGGTGTAATCGGACACTCTTACGTCGAAACAAGGTCGGGTAGAGAGAAGGCGGATAAAAATAAATAAAAATAAATTGTTTTGACTAAAATTGGGTAGCAGCCGGACGATTTAGGACTAGAAATAAGAAAATTTAGTCACGTCAGGGGTATGGTGACGGTGATAAAAGTTGACACAATCAGAATGACGTGTCTTTTCTAAAAGACGGGCGTCAGGAGTCCAAAGGCAAACCACGACGAAAGGGGTGGATTGTCGGGCCTACTAGACTAAACCCAGCCGGCCAGGTGGCGGGGCGGTCTGCCTTTGGAGGGGATAGACAAACTGCACCAGCCTAGCCCAGAGAGTAGGCGGCCTACTAGCCGCAACCATTCAAATAGAAGGGTGGTAGGCATAGTTCCTATCATAGGAGCTAGCCCAGTAGGTACGACACTTAACTTTCACCCAACAAATGTTGGAATCGAGCCCGACGATTTCATGCCTGGGCTAACTCCTTTTTGAAGTTGCCCGTAGTATAGGCCTGAATCAGGCGGCCTTATGGGCTGCAACCTTTCAAACAGAAGGGCGACAGGGATAGCTTCCGTGATAGGAGCTAGCCCAATAGGTATCGCATTCAAACTTTCACCCAACAGAGGCTGGGATCGAGCCACACGATGCTCTGCCTGGGCTAACTCCTTTTTGGAGCAGCCCATCATAATAGCATGAAGCGCGGCCATTTTCGGTCGCGAGATCTACAGATTTGACGACCGAAAACAGCCGCGCTGTCGTGCGCACGGTCCCCACTGGGGGAACCTTCCCGGCCGCGTCACGCAGGATTGGCAGTATTCGCAAGTCGCTTCATGGAAAGGGAAGCGGCGAAGCCGCTCCGACCGAGTGCGCCAGCTATACCTCCATCGAGTCCCTACGACAGGACAGGGTCTCGCGAGGTACAACTTACCTCCACCTGCGGGAGCTGTCACCATCCCTTGGGTGGGTGTATCCCCGCCGAGCTACTGAACCACACGCGAAAGTTTTTACTTGCAATCACGGAGGTGGCCCAGCCGAGGGCATTTCTCGTATGCTGTAGCATAGGGGGTACGCGCGGTCCATGCCTAGCTCCGACCCGTACGCGAACCGTCACGCTGGGGCGCTGATCTCCCACGTGCGATTCAGCGTCGATCGACTAGGACATCCTAAATAACCACGCGATACACGATAAAACAACGTAACCCATACAAACAAATCAGCCTACTCCCTTTTTCATACGTCCTGACCCATAACTCAGAACTGCCAATGTGTCTGAGCGAAGTCTGCACATAGTTACATAAAAAGAATGCCACTGCCATGGGAACCATAACGTTCAGTCATGTGTTCTCACTTAATCTGCTATCATGGCGACGCTTCTTGCGTTACCCACATCCGTTCAACCTCCCATGGTTTTCGGGGTTGCGTACGATACTCAAGTGTCGAAAGCGAAATATCGTGAAGGGTTTCTCCTTCACGATATTGCACTTCTGAAGGATAAGTCGTTCGGCCCTTGCGGAACCCCTGTTTTTTAGGCAGTGGGTGACGATAAGCAAGGGGCGCAAGTCCGCCTCAAGGGGGAAACCTTTTTGTGCTGGATCGGAGTCTGGGGCGTCTTGGACAAGGACCTCGAATTCCAGGCTCAGGACCAACGTCCATTTATTAATCTTAAAAGCAAGACCCCTTTTGAGACAGGGTACGCTCGTCCTTCCCCTGCGGAAGGAAAATACGAGTACTCATGGGTTGGCGAGCAATTCGTCGTACCCAAGCTAAGTCTCGGTCCGATCTAAGGTCGAGCGCTAAACCTTGCGCTCAGCTACTCCTGCCTGTTTGCTAGATGCACACGGCAAGAGTAAAATAAGAGAAAGAAAATGGCGAGTCTCGGGGGAAATCAGCGAGAGTCATTCTCACAGCCATAGTTGAACCTTGTCACTCACACCCTGCACTCATTCATCCATATCACTCTCAAATCTAGGAGCGAGTCCTCGCTCCCATACATACCTGCACACACATGAAACCCAATGAAGATTCACATCCAAAATGCCACACGTGGTCAACTCCTTTGCTCCCAGGCTCATGTCCCACACGCCCCTTTCCGACCCCATTCAACAAAGGCATATCCGCCTATCCCGATTCACACAGCTTTTGCATGACTATTCAAGAGAGGTTCAAAGGATAGGTTTTCTTTCATACGGAAATTCCTTTCGCCTACAGGGTCACAAACATCTGGGCGTGGGTATCACAGTGGGTAGGAGTTGAGTCGCAAACCGACGTGCTATCAGGTGATAGCAGAAGTTGATGAAGCTCAAGACTTCGAAGAAACTCTCGCAGGTAGCAATGACCTGCGCCACAATAATCAAGGCAGGCATCGCCTGTCGAGTTAACGGAGTTCAACTCCGTAACRCACTCTAAGCTTACTTAGCAGCAGCGTCCGGTAACGATATAAAAATCCTGAAAATTTMTGCAGCACTTCTTTTAGGGAAGTGTGCTCGAAGAATATTTACTATACCAAATCTAAAAAGAAAAACTCGYGACTATGAAAATCATCTGAAATTAAACTAACTTTTTGGTTTCAGTAGAAATTTCAGCAGCACTTCCTTTAGAAAGGAAGACTTCCAAAATTTCAACTGTCCCCAAAGACTAAACTATACCATATCCTAGCTGACATCYCAAAACCTTGGCTAACTTTGATGATTCAACAGAAATTTYGGCAGCATTTCCCCTMGGAAAGGAGGCTCCCAGAATTTATACTAATTCAAAGGCTAGTCGAAGTCCTATCAAAACAAACATACATGAAAAAAGACAAATGCGAACATAAAAGTGAACATCTACCTGCCTATCGCTCAAGCACAAGGCAAACACTAACAGACTACCCTATAACGCAGAAGACAAGCATAGCATTGAGCAAAAGACAAGGCATTGCCAACAGGTATGTCAAGTCAATAACACATTCAACTAATTCAAAACAAGGATTTGTTTACCCAAAGTTTTCATCCTTCGTTTGTCCTTATCACAAAAACATGAGTCCTGTATCTTATTTAGTTAATTTTTACTTTCCAGGTTGTTCTCAGTCAAACCCCATGCAATCACCAATACACTAGCCTGGACTATTCTCACAAGGAGAAAAGTCAACCCTTTTTCAGCAAGCAAAAATCGATTGACTTAGCAAGGCTACCGGATGAGTCTGAAGGACCTCATTTCCAAACCCAGTTTAATGTCTTAGGCGATACGAGCAAGACGACCGGATGAGTCTGAAAGACCTCGTCTCCAGCCCCAGTTCAATGTCTTACGCAATCCGAGCAAGGCGACCGGATCAGTCTCAAGGACCTCGTCTCCAGCCCCAGTTCAATGTCTTAGGCAATACAAGCAAGGCGACCGGATCAGTCTGGAGGACCTCATTTCCAACCCTGGTTCAATGTCTTACCCAGTTCAATGTCTTAGGCGAAACAGCAAGGCGACCGGATCAGTCTGGAGGACCCCATTTCTAGCCTCAATTTAATGTCTTAGACAATACGAGCAAGGCGACCGGATCAGTCTGGAGGACCTCATTTTCAGCCCCAGTTCAATGTCTTAGGCAAAACAGCAAGGCGTCTGGATCAGTCTGGAGGACCTAATTTCCAACCCTAATTCAATGTCTTAGGCAAAACAGCAAGGCGACCGGATCAGTCTGAAGGACCTCGTCTCCAGCCCCAGTTCAATGTCTTAGGCAAAACAGCAACGCGACCGGATCAGTCTGGAGGACC
>BFEA01000027.1:2830929-2853451 GCA_003427395.1 Chara braunii | reverse complement strand
TATAAAAGCAAAAATAATCTCTAACTTTGGAAAGTCAAATTCTGTACAACTCTCTAAATTAGTAGAAATTTGGGCAGCACTCCCTTTAGAAAGGGAGACTTCCCAGATTTATATTAAGTCAGATATGAACTCGAACAACAGCTCGAGCTCAACTTTAGACTGAATTTAACTAACTCCTTAATTTTGGCAGCGCTCCCTCTAGAAAAGTGTTATTCCAAAATTTATACAAGGCTAAGTTCATATTTTGAAAGTAACTTTGACTTCCCAAAGTTCAATTTTTGTCTAACTCCCTGAATTAATAAAAATTTGGGCAGCACTCCCTTTAGAAAATGAGACTTCCCAGATTTAACTAAGCCAGGTATATGGAAAAAACAAGTTGAACTCTGACAAGTCAAAAGTTGACTAACTTCTTGGATTTGTAGAAATTTCGGTAGCGCTTCCCGTAGGAAAAGTAGCTTGCCAAGATTTATAGAAAGCCAAATATAAGAAAAGATCTCAGAAAATGCAGGAAATGACCTAAGTAAAAAAAAAATTATTACAGAAAATGCAGGAATTGACACTAACTCCTAAAACTCTAGCACGTGGCGAGCAACTAAAGCAATTACCTATAAAACGGAAACCCAAACAAACTAGTCATCCTATCCAGTCACATGCAAATCAAACCACAAATGTAAGTACTCTCACCATCCCAAGTTCATTCCATATATATAGTTAAGGAATCTTCAAGTTCTTGAATCCTTATACCCATCTTACAGAAGACATAGAGCTGGACCATTCGCCATGGAAACCATGTTCAGCTTGTCTTTATGATATACACGAACAGGTTGCAAAACTACTTTTCTCTTCTTTTGGGCAGATGACTAGGCCATTCGCCATGGAAATAATGCCTAGTCGCCCTAAGCTGTTTAATATCCAAGGATTTAGTATTTCTATGACTTTGTTTTTAAAAGAAAAGGCAAATATCGGCAGGGGACTGAACCATTCACAGTAGAAACAATGTTCAGCTTGCCCAAATTATTTCCATTTATACTTTGTATTTTCCTTTTTCTCTTCTTAATGATATGGCTTAACACTGGGTCATTCACAGTAGAAACGATGCTCAACTGCCAGTTCACATGCAAACATACATAAAATACTTTCCTTTATACTTAGTTTAAATTATGTGCGTGGTTTTCAGGCTAAACCATTCACCATGGAAACAATGCTCAACCTTAGACCAAAAATCCTCCCTAGCAACTAAGACCATTCACAGTAGAAACAATGCCTGGTCCTTCAAAAAACAGCCAAATAAAACATAGCCCCGAGCCATTCACAGTAGAAACAATGCTCAGGCTTTGGTTGACCCTTCCAAACGCATGCAAAACTGCCTTCCTCCCACCTTCCCCCAGTTCATCCTTAGTCTACTTTCAGTCAAAACAAAAATGAAACTTAAGTTTCACTCTCACACATTCTCTTCATTCAATCTGATTAAAGTCATGAAGAGAAAGCAAAAACCATAGGGACAACACATGCATACTGCAATCCTACTAAAGGGAGATAGGCAAACATGGGTAATAGTAGGTTGTACAAATGGAGATGGTATACCTGATGATTCCCTGCCTCCAGAACCTCGCCTAGGTTCTGGGAGAGCTCCCGCAATCGATGGGTGGACTCCCCACAGAGTCTTGATGCGGACCTACGGGTTGCAATCCCGCCTGTCGCCTTCCTCTCAGAACCAATAGACTAGACTTAGAGTAAGAAAGGGATAGAAATAGAAGGTAGAGACTCTCAGATCCAAGAATGGTGCACTCAGACCCACATGAGAGGGCCTTGATGCCTAGACACCTGAGGGGCCCGCAATGGCAGCCAATTAGTATCAGTCTGACCAAGTTCTGGTTCAAAATGTTGAAGTCAAACCCTCTACTGACCCTTTTTAAATCGTAGTACTAGCTTCCCTCCTTGTCCAGTCCGGCCACCTCTTCAAGCCTCGCCCGATTCGCGGCTGTTTTAATAGCGTGTAATGGTCCTTAATCATAGCAGCAGTTCATACGCAGTCCCTCAGCGCAACAACCATATACGAGAGTGGCCAGGTAGGCAACAACAGTAATTCTGCAACAAACGCAGCGACATATGGCAACAGCCAGCTGTAACAACAGCAGCCCAGCGACAGATATCGTCACACATAGCCTTAACCAGCAGCAATAGCTGCAGTCCAACAGCAAAAGTCGTGGTTTTCAGCAGTGGCAGTCCGTGCACAACTTGCGATGGACCTGCAACAGTAGTCTATGCAGGGCTACGTAACCCAGCAACCAACTGCAACAACGACAGTCCGCGCGCACTCTATCATGACAGTCGGCAACCAGTTCACAGTTCACAGTTTTGTAGTCCACAGTCCACAGTCTGGCAGTTCCATAGCCCACAGTCCGTCTGGCTTATCCCGCCTGTAGCGTTTCCCATCCCCGCTTCAACAACAATTTCGCAGCTGGTCTTCTCTGAGCAAGACGACGCTCTCCCCGGTATCCCCCACAGTTCAATAACGGGAGGACCTCCAACCTGCCAGTGATCATTGGCCAGTCACTCCATCGATAGGAAAGGCAAAGTCGCACGAGCCTGGATCCGCACGCCAGCCTGATCAGGGCACAGGGTGGCTTCGTAGTTAGCTTTTGGCTCGTCCCGCACAACCAGTCTGATTGTACTCGCACAAACTGGCGGAAGCTACTTTCTTCGATAGGATGGGCCAAAAATGCAAAACTGCAATGAATCTTCCACTAGAACTCGGTGAGATACATCCCCCCCCCCTCTTAACTTCATCCCGTGCTCTGGCTTCCATTTCTTTTCCTTCGCTTTTCCTCTTCGTCACTTTCGATCTCCTCACTCTTCCACTCTGGTCACTCTGACTCCTTTGCCCCCTTTCGCTCCTTTCCTTACTGATTGCACCTGGCACACCCTGCAGCCTAGGTTCGCTCACCCTTTTTACTCCAAATCTACTATCCTTCTCTTAAATCTATCCCCACCTCTCACTTCGTAGCCTTGCAAAACCCCCGCTTAACTCCATGGCTCGTTCGATTTCCATCCTCAGTCGAACGAACCATACCTCTCTCCTTACACCTTCGCTCCCGCTCCCATCATAGCCCGCCCACTAACTTTCTTACTAACCTCCTAAACTACCAACCCATTACCAAGTCTGACTTCGGAATCCGGATTGCCCGCCTCGAAAACTCTGGATCCAAGCCTTCTTCTGCCCGTTTTCGTCAAGAAACGGGAAAGATCAATGATCTACCTCCCCACTTCTACACATGCACCTTGCGCTGAAACCCGTCCAAGTTCAATCACTTTCCTCCTTACCCCCCCCGCAGTCTTTCACCATCGTAGCGCCCAACCCACTACTCTATCGCCCAATCTAACGCCGCCAGTCAACTCGCGACGCCCCAAAACCCCCATTTAGAGCCTTCGTTCAACGAAATCGGCCAAGAAATGGCCGAGATACATAAACTTTTACCCCTTCTTGTATCTGTCTCCGCCATAGCCCGCGCAACTCATTTCTCTACTAAGTCTAATTTTACTAACTTACCTCTGATTCCGCCTTCGCCAATCGATTCGCCCTAGACTAGAACCCCCAAATCGCCTTTTTCTCCCCCCGATGCCATCGAAGAACGGGCGGGCTACGATTTTCTCAGTTTTCTCCCGATCATTCCTTCGTTCGCCATGACTCGCGCTTGCCCCCGCGACGTTCTCCTCTACCCTTGCACATACCTGGCACGTAGGACCGCCCAGGTTCAGCCCATCCTTCTCCTTGACTGCCCCGCCTACTACCTGGCCCTTCCGCAACTCCCCGTCACTCCCCCGCTTTCGTGCTCGCTACCTGCTGCCTGCCGCCTCAGCGCCCATCACACTCTCCTTGCCCAAAACTGCCTGGCGCTGCCTGACACGTACTCGGCGCCTCGCCTGGCCCGACTTCACCCTGCAGTGGTCCGCCCGTCAGCTCTTCCTCTCTCTCTCTGCGCATGCACTTGGCGCAGGCGCCTGCCTGGGTTCATCCACCTCGCGATAATCCTGCTTGCTGGCGCCGATCTGCTGGCGCTCGCACCTAGCACCTCCGCTAGCGGTAGTCCAGTCTCACACTAGCAGGTAAGCGAATCAACAACGAAAAAAAAAGCCAGAAAAACCTATGCCCCTGCTCGATTTATGCGTGTCATCCTTGCGCAGGGCAATGCTAATCTTCTCTGTATCGTTCCAATTTTGACGGATGTCCCGAAGGACTTTGTACCGGCCAGCGCCCGCCCGACAGCTAGCCGGCCTAAGGGCCCTTCGGAGGGGACTTGGCATTAGATGGTTCGGCCAATCTCTGCCCCTATACCCAAGTCCGACAAACGATTTCGCACGTCCGTATTGCTATGAGCCTCCACCATATCTTTCCTTTACCCGATGCCCCGAGGACCTATCCGGGGCAATGCCCCGCAGCTCTCCCGACGGGCGTTCACCCCTTTCTTCCTGCGGCACCCCATATACGTACCCGGCCCAGATTCGTACGGGATTCGCCTTGCGCTTCAGCAGTTCAGGGGCGTACTCACTGAGCTAGGCTCTTGGGTGCCTGCTACACCCACGGCACCGCGCTAAGGCAAAACAACATCGGGCGCGGCTCCAGCGTAGCTTCAAAAACAGTTCGTAATTGCACTTCAGGCGCCTCGCAAATACAACACACTCCACGCGACCCTACCGCCATCTCACGTCCCCGAACGGGATGCGATAAAGAGAAACCGACAAGGGAAAAATAAGGTAAAAATAAACCTAGTATTACCGGGGGACAGCGGGGTTGTTGGCACGTCGTCGGTGCCGCAGGTCGGACCCATTGCCGCGCTTGCCAATAAAACCAGAGGGGGATAGCCCCTACCGGGCCCTCACCCCTCGGTTTCCTCCGCGCCGCTCCGCTGTTCCCGCACCGACGCCCGCTGGCCTCGACCCCCAAACCTCCATAGTGTCAGTCCAATGTCGTAACCTATAGGGCTAAGCCCAAGCCTGGTGCCAGCAGAAGCGGAATCCTAGATAAAGTGATAATGCATGGTACTCAGGGCCAAGGAATCGCCCTGGGCCACTTCTCGGCCCGCGCCTGCACACACGGCCGCGGAGAGCTCGAGCCGGTCCCCCGGCCGTGCCGCGGCTATCCCTATCTGGCCGTATCCCTCAGATCCCATCATCTGGATCCACCACATGTCTGTATATGCTCACTGAGCCGTCAACCGTACTAGACAGAAGAGAGGAAAAAAAAGTATTCCTAAATCCTGGTTTAATAAAAAATAAGTAGTATTTATAATAACACAAAACGACCGGTGCATGCGTCGCCTTTACAGCTCTGATCAAAACGAGAAGATCACGCGCGCCTTAAACCTGCACGCCCACACATTCTCTATTCTAGTCAACCATCCTGTCAATGTAAACGGCAGACACTGTCGCAACTCACGCGCTACATTCAAACTTTAAATCTAAACTTAGTTCATGTCACTAGCAAGAACCAGGGCGGATACCCTTGTAAGGGTATTCGCGCCGACACCGTCCACACCCGTGGAGGTGGGGGTACACGATTTCCTCCATCCACTCCTCGCTCGACAATTTTAAACACCCTTTCGACTTTATTTTTTATAAGTTTTTTTCATCCCTCCTCGCGATACTTCCTCGCCGTCGGTCCCGGAGCCAGTTTCCGACCTGGTCAATGGACGGAAAAACGGAAAAAAATAAAAATAAAAATAAAAATAAAAATAAAAATAATCAACAAAATAAATTTAAAAATAATAGAATTTAAGAGAACGAGGATCTGCCGACGCCCTCTTGGTCTTGCCAGTCAAACCCAGGTTTGGGCCCGTCCGGCAAAACCAAGGGGGATAGTCACTTAAGACCCTCAACCCCTCAGTCTCTGCCGATCGCGCTCCTTTGCTTTATCGTCGCTTGCTGTCCTCGAACCCCAAACCTACCGCTTGAAAGTCCCTTATCGTAACCGTTAGGGCAAAGCCCACGTCTGAACTAGGTAGGCGCGAACTCGCATGTGAATAGTTCGCGGGACCGTAATTGGTCCCGCCTGCACAAACCAGGTCTCCGATCTGGCCTACCGGCCAACCTTTTGGCCGTCAGAAGACGCCGAGACACCACCCGCGCCTAGGGTCGTGGCTACCTGGTAGGCTGGTCGTCGGGCGTTCGACATGTTCTGTCAAGCTTTCGACTTCCCCCCCATACCAGGTTTGCCAACGCCGCACCCTTCCATGCATCGCCAAACACATTTTTCCTGCGTGTGCTCAAGGCAGCGTCTTCATCTTCTTTGTGACGTACCCGTGAAAGGCTGAGCCGGCTCGTGGAGTGAAGTTAACTTTTATAAAATAAAAGAAAAATATAACCAATTTGAAAACTACAGAGGGGGTAACTGGATCCTATGACTTTGATGTCTTCGGCCGCCCTGATACCGCCGAGGACTAACGGTCACTTCGCAGTGCAACACAATAATTCGTGCCCCACATACTCTCAAATTCGGTCGTATTTGACTCGGAGTCTTACCAAGAGCGAGGCTGCCGAGATAAGCGCCCTAGCGGGATTTACTTCATCAGCGCATTTCATTAATCAAGGATGCACCCAGTGCGACCTTTAAAAAGGACGACAAATACCCTTGTAAGGGTGTTTGCTACGACAGTCCTCCCAGACCCCATTAAGCGACGTCCCCGTCGCTTTGGGTAAGGAGTAGATAGTTATGAACGAACACACAGGTGAATGCATAGACTGAACAGATGGATAACCAAATCCGCATAATCGAAATGACTCAGCTTGGGGTCTGGTACTCTACTTCTGCGGCGTCCCTATGGCGAGCAGAAGTTCAACATGCGACTCCTGTCTGACTCACAGGGATACTTTCGTTATACTACCGCCCTAGGTTAGCTTCAATGTTCAAATACCAACCCCTTCCGTTTGTCCTAGACGCCTTCCGACTTTCGTTGGGTGCCGTCTGAATCGGGCTGTCAAGTAACCATCATCTTTGGGCGCGGGTTTTAGGCAGGACAACTGCCCTGAGTGGGACAAACTGCAGCACACAACAAGCGCGGGTAGCCCACCCCTTCCGAGTAGCTTAGTAAAACTAAAGCATACTTCTTTTTGGTGGATCATTCTGCAATCGAAATAAGTAGCGTACTCCTTTGGGTGGTTTACCATATAAAAATACACCCCCTCGAGAAGCTCAAACTTATGACAGGCATAGTGCTGCACGTAGCTCACTCCATGCAATTTAAAATCAAGTACTCAGCCCGACCTTGCGTCTAGTCACAGGTGGGTTATAGTCCTGCCGTCAGCCCACCATAGTTTGGTTGATCGGACCAAACCACGGCTCATCGTGCCTTTAAGTCACGATGTTGCCTACATTTCCTACACAATGCTAAGGCGACTCCCTGACCTTTGAACCTAAGTACCCCCTAGCAGTCGCCCTAGTTAGAGCCTTTGGAGTGATCCGATATTTGGCTTAATTTAGCCCTCCCATATGATGATAGTAATAATGATAATAGGGATAATAATAATAATAATAATAATAATAATAAATAATAATAAATAATAATAATAATAATAATAATAATAATAATAATAATAATAAGTAGTAAATATTAATGGTAATCATAATAACCCGCTTATATATACTACTTGCTATGGATGATGGTGCAGGTCACTCCTCTGTCTCTAAGTTCAGGCTAAGCTAGGGGTCCGTTGTCCTGGTTAAGCGGGACAGCAGCCCACGTTGGGGGTTGCCCCAACGATGCCGATTTAGCCCCTGGCTTAGGCCTCCCCAAATACTCTTGAGCCAACTTTCAATGCTTGCAGTCGTTCTGCTTGATCATGGTAAATATGACCGCTGATCCTAGAGCCTCACAAACAAGTTTCTTTTTCGAAGAAACCCCTCATTTTATATGAACATCTTTTCTCAAGCTTGGTTATCCACTGACAGTTTTCTGCAAAAATCAAAGCTTTATTCATCTTCTCGGGACAAGTTATAATCCTAAATTTTTTCTTTCATCCCACATACATAAACAAGTGGCTCCTCAAACGGGCCCCCTCCCCTGAGACATACGGGTGGCTCCTCAAGCGGACCCCCTTCCCATCAAACATTTAAGCTGTCTTTCCGATTCAGCCTTTTTCCATGCGTTTTTGTCGAACAATTTTTCATTGACTCTCACACACTAATTCATATGCAATCAAAGTCATTAAACATTTTGTTCAATAATCGAACAACTTACTCACAACCACAAACAGATACAAACATCACATATGCAAGGGAAGTGAGCACAAGTTCACACTGTGAGAATATTTCATGGCTCCCTGTTTCCTCACAAGACTCATGAGTCTGAATCAAGTCTGTAACACATCTGCGCAATACGCTCTGAATCTCGGTATCAATCATGAAGAAATCGAATGTCTCAAATGGGTATCATAACCTGATTATCCGTGCGATGTCTCTAAAAAGAAATCATGTGTCCCACAAAGACACTCACTAGCTCACGGTCCTGCACTAAAAAACCATACTCATATCAAATGCACACAAATCTCACACAAAGCTCACACAAAATTCACACAAAACTCACACAAAGCCCACACAAAACTGGACCATCAAGTCCAAGGCAATCTCTGAAATCCCTACTCAAGCCAACCTACTAAACTAGTAGTATATCATGTATGTACAGTCGACCGAAACACGTGTTAAATCCACTCACCAACTACATACAATACACGGCTCGGTCCTGAAGTCTCGGGTCAAAACTCTTAATGTACAAGTCGTGAGGCGTACATGTCCATGCCCTGAAGTCTTCAAGGTAGAAGATAGTAATTTGGAACGTGCCCAACAACCTATCTCCCATAACAATCAACTCATCCTCATCGACCCTCTCTCTGATCTCATAGTCTGGCACCTCATGTATCTTGTGGTCATGTAATCTGTCACTCATCCTCCCTCAGCTCCAGGCCTAGCCTGTCATACACAACTCTCCTAGCACCATGACGTCTTGTTGGAAGACAAGCGCCATACATATCCCTGACTATCCCCTGTCCATCGAACTGCACGACTCGCCTCCTGAGGTCAATCTGGAAGGCGGGGCAAACAACTCTATCGTGCACTCCTCTATCACACCATGAGCACATATTACCTGTACAACTGCCCTCTACCTTCGCCTTTTTAGGCTTGGGTAAGATCTGAGTCTGTACCCTCTCGAGTCGGATTGTCACATCATGTACGGCTCTGTCGACTGTATCAGGACTCAACATCCTCAAGGCTCTCTCAGTCGTCGCCTCCTCGTCACATCTCTCAGACCCTGAAGAAAGGAGGTGCATTATCCATCAACCCCAAAACTGGAGATGGTGTAAGCAGCAGAGTCGTCGGCAGTACTGTTGCTGACCCGCTCGTGTCCTCCTGTGGCATGACATCTCGTAGCTCTGAAACTCTCTCTCGCTCGTCATGTCTGCCACCCAATCCTCGCCATGCATCCCTCTGAACCGCCAACTCTGAGGGAGGGACCCAGTCCAAACCTCGTACCTCTGCCTCTCTCCTCCTCTCGATCTCGTCTGGCTCAAGCATGAGCTTGTCGACGACTGCTGCCTCCTCACATGTCATCCCCATAGCCCCAAGTGGCTCCGCTGTCGGTGAGTCTCGCCGTGGGATATCCAGTCTCACTCCACCTGGCTCTACCTCATGAGAGACATGTGCCTGTCCAATAGGAATCTGCTGCTCCTCAGTTCTCCTCCCGTCGACCACATCTGTCGTGGCCTGACGCCTCCGACTCTCTTCTAGGTCAGTAATCCTCTGCTCGAGCCTCGAGGTAGACTGTCTTGCCTGCTCGGCGCGGTGACAAGATCCCGTACCGTGTCCCTCAGTCCTTTGTTCTCCCGCTCCAGAGCACCGATCCTCTGTACTGCACCCTGAAGCACCTCTCCTCGTGCAACCTCGGTCTGCGTGAGTCTCCTGACATGCTCCATCACTCCCACCAACTCTCGCATTGAGGCATCAGACAACAATCTCGCCTGAAGCCCCTCCTCCGCCTGCGTACGCTCGCCCTCAGGCATAGACTCCTCTCCTGTCCGTCTCCTCATCCTAACCTCCTCCTGCAATCCGGCTCATCCTCATAGAAGAGTCTCTGTGTCTGCTCCTCAGTCTCTCGCCGTAACCTGACAAGAGTCGATACCTGGCTCTCCAACTGAGATGATCGCACGGTCTCAAGGACAACCCTGCGCTCGAGCCTATCTCTATCTGTCGCAGGTGGCTCATACTCCCTGAGCACCCTCTGAACCTGGGCTCGCCAATCACTCTCCTCTCTCTCCTGAATCCTGAGGACCGCCTCGGCCTCCTCTAGAGTCTGGACCTCCTTCCCCTCAACAAATGTACGGAGATCACTCACCACCTCTCTCTGTGCATCGTGCTCCATCTGTCTGTCGCAACTCAACTCAAAGGATCGGATGGCAACTCTCCTCGTGTAATCCCGAACCTGCTCTATCACCTGTCGAGGTGCTACGAGGCCACTACCAATATAGTTCCTCTGCAAGGTTAAGTCGTCATACAGTACCCTGAGCCCACCAGTGGTCTGATCAACCGACAAGTGTGGTCTCGCGGCCTAGCCCAGTCGCTCAAAAGCCAGCCAGCCTAGAAAAAGTAATGATGGCATCCGTCCATCTCCTCGGCTAGCCATGCATCCCTCCGGACAGGCTCGTGACCTATCGGCCCCCAAGACTCCGGCAAGCTCTCCTCCTCATGAGTCGGAGATGTGTCCTGGGTATGCTCCGTGCCTACCTCAATGTGCTCCCTCATACTGGCCTTAGCCTGATCACCATCTCGTCGTGGAGTATCCCCAAAGTCTAGTGGTGACGTCTCCACTCGTTGGGTCTGCATGTCCTCTATGAGACCCTCTCTATCTAGCCCTAAGACCTCGGCCTCAACTCGCTCTGTCTCCATGTCCATGGGCGAGGGTTGGGATACCTCCTGTCGCATCTGCATCCTAGGAGACTCCATGTCATATAGTTGGGCAGTCAATGAACCCTCAGGTTCAGTTGGCTGCTCAGCCAATCGACTCTCATTCAGTAACGACGATCCATCCAATGATGAGGGTCCCATCGCACCTCTCTCATCATCCTCCACTGCCGGCTCTGACCGAGGACCGAGACTGGACCCTCTGCCCATCATACCCTAGCCCATCATGCATCGGCGTCGTCTCTCGCGGCCACTCAAGCTGAGGCTCCTCGTGCTCCTGCATCGGTCCTATAGTGGCATGCCCTATCATAAGCGGTAGCTCCCTTTGTGGAAGATATAGTGCCATGTCCCGTGTGTCTCTCCATCGATAAGGTATCTCCGATGCAGTATCGGGAACCACTCCCTCCATGGTATCTGTCTCTGTAGGCCAACCGAAGCAATCGTCAACACAAGCTGCAGGGAAGTCTCCTCCCCATCCCGTATGGGTGTAGGTGGAGTAGTCCGATCTGTCTCATGCGCACCATGGTCTCTAATCCCTATCTCAGTCGGACATGTCTCTGGCGCTGACACTGTCCCAATCTCTTGAGTAGATAAGACACTCTGTCTCTGAGACCCTACTAACAAGAGCTCCTCCCCCACATCACATGTCGGGAGGGTCCTCCCAATATCAACCGTCAACATGTGATCACTCTCCTCTATGCCATCCCTTTTATCCTGACGTCCTCGACGCCTGCCTGTCCTCGGTCTGCGTGGGATCTCTGGCTGCTCACTCTCTCTCTGCTGCTGTCGCAATCGCCCCTCATCACCCTCATCCCTCTCTAGCTGTGCTCGCGGGCGCATCCTGAGCTCCGGGATGTAATTCCCAACCTCTCTGTACAGCCCGCATCGTCTGTCAACGGTGAACGCCTCTCTAAGCGTCGCTATAAGCTCCGCCCAAGTCTGC
This sequence comes from Chara braunii, assembly GCA_003427395.1. Classification (NCBI taxonomy): domain Eukaryota; kingdom Viridiplantae; phylum Streptophyta; class Charophyceae; order Charales; family Characeae; genus Chara; species Chara braunii. The sequence goes on along the minus strand of BFEA01000027.1, from coordinate 2,841,560 downwards.
GCTGTGTGTGACATGGTACTCACCTCATGTCTAAGATCCGGGACAACCCAGTGCCGTACCTGCCTAACCCTCTGCGCCTCGGTCCATCTCTGCCCATCCCCAAAAATGACGAAAATCCCCAAAAATGACGAAAATCTCCAGGAACTCATCCAGGTTAGCCCCGTCAAACCGCATGGGCCTACCCTGTCGATCAATGGGCTGAGGCCGCAATCTCAGCATCCGTCTGGCGAACTGCCTCCAATCCAATGACTCTCTCACGATCTGAGTCACACGCTCCTCATAGTTGCCCGTACGCCAGACCCTCTCAGTCATCTGAGCAAAATCTAACTGAAGGATCCAAACCTGCCTAACTAACCCGTCAAAAAATGAAAATACATGTCCACCCCCGTAACGGAATGGGTCCAGTATCAAAGACGTGGTTCGTCGCTCATCCTCCTGTCCCGCCATCCTCCCGCCCCTCGAAATAATGACCAACTTCGAAAAACCAACCCTGCACAAATAAGAAGGACGGACGATAGAGGAAACAGAAGTAAGCACAGGAGAGGAATGAGGAATGCCTATACTGACTGACCCAAGCAGATCTCTCATACCCTCAGACGACTGACCTGACTCATGAACTAAACTCATACTAAGACTTATCTACATACTAACATACAATCCTATCGTATCACTAATGCAGAGTATCACTTAACAAGACGAGGAATCATATACTATTTCTACTCGCGGTGTTCTTCTGTCACTCTTACCTTAGTCTCGAGCCTTGAACTTTTTCAGTTTCGACCCCGAGACCCAATCTCTCCACGGCGTGCAGTTAAGTTTTTCAATCTCGTAAGCTCTATGCTGCCCACACCGTCTAATGCGATATGGGCCTAACCACCACTTGTCCAACTTGCGCGACCACTGCTTCTCTAGCGATGAGTCATACAGCAGCACCACGTCTCCGACTTCCAATGGCTCCTTCCTGACTCGTAGAAGGAGATCCCACCTCTCCTTGTCCTCCAGTCGATTGTCCGATACTCGATCTGCGGCTTCCTGGATCCTCTCTTCTGCGATGCCAACTTGTCTGGCCCGCAAATCCAGCAATTCCTCGAAGGACAAGGTGCTTTCCATATCCTGCCTCCTCCATGTCTTCAGAAAGCTCTCTATCGGGAGGGTGGCATGCCTTCCATACCATAGCGTTGCTGGCGCGTACTTCGTGGATCTCTTAATCGTAATATTTTCGACGAAGAATGTCGCGCGCAGATGCTTAGGCCACTGATTCTCCCTGCCGTTCGTCCATTTCGCCAGTAGATTCGTGATGGTGGTATGCACTCTCTCAATTGGTGCATTCGCTTGCGGATGTGCCCTAGTCGTGTAGCTGGCTTGTACGCCATATTCTTGCAACAAGGTTCGCACTTCTCCACAAGTGAACTCTGACCCCCTGTCCATCACGAATTCCACTACGAAAGGATATCTCAGGAAATACTCGGAGATGCACAAAGCCAATGTTTCGCCCGTCTTACTGCGAATGACTCGCCCATCAACAAACCCCGTAAGATTGTCCCGCCCGTCGAAGATGTAATTGTAGCCGCCCACTCCTTGAGGCATTGCCAGTAGGTCCAGATGGACCACTGCTCCTGCATCTCGCACAATCCGCGGGTGCAATGACTCTTTATACATAGTCGACGCCCTTATTTGACATGGAACGCACGACTCGCAATACTTGCGAATCATCTCGCTCATTCCTTCCCAATAATAAAGCTCAAGCGTCTTCGCATATGTCAAGGCAAATGCTCTGTGACCACCTGCGGGCCCATCATGAAGTGCAGTTATAACGTCTATCTGACGATTTCGGCCGCAGATCACCCTCCTCGGGTTGCCAACCTCGTTTTTGATGAAAAGGTGTCCATCCCGGACTAAAAAGCGAGGACGCATCTCGAGTACGTTCTTAGTTGCTTCTCTCTCTCTGATCTCACATGAGAGAAGCAAACCTAGTTCACGGTAGACGCCTTCGTACTCATCTGCGCGAAAAGCGTCCGTTATCTCTCCTTCATCAAACTCGTCTTCTTCCATATCTCTAACAGGGTCTTGACTCCCTTCTCCATCCTCGTGCACTTGGACAATTGAGTTGACGAGGAAACTGACATCTGCCGCATACCTTGCTTGAGCGTCGACTGAGTAAGCTCCACTTTCTATGGCCATCGGATCTTCTCCTACTCGGAAGGTCTCTGCCAATGCCAGCTTAGCCATCCACTCAACATCCTTCCCTCCTCAAGGATCCTCTTCCACGAAGTCCTTGAGATCTATATCCGCTCGCTTCACGTATCCTGCAGGAGCAAGAAAAGCAGATTGTCCTTGCACAATGACTCCACTGATCCCAATGACATGTGCATTGATATGGAGTTTCACGTCCTCCTCCTCATCGAGAAATGCATCTGCCGGAGGTATATCCTAATTAACTCCATCGTCGGACTTATCCCAATTGATCCGACTAAGCCCGTCAGCCCGGTTCTTATTCCCAGGTATGCGTTCCAACTCAAAGTCAAACATCCACACATACGTGAGCCATCTGGCAATAATTGGGTCTGACGGTGCGTAGTTCTTTAATGAACCGGCCAATGCGGTCGGATCGACTCTCAGCACAAACCTCCTTCCGAAAAGGTAGTTGCGGAACACCCTTAGATAGTGGAGAACTGCAAGTGTCTCCCGCTTGAACTGTGAGTAGTTTCTCTCAGTGCCATTCAAGGTTCGACTCTCGAACCTCGAAGGCCTCTCCTCGCCATTTACATCAGCTTGGATCAGAATGTCACCCAGAGTTGTAGGCCCTGCATCGGTTTCTACGATGAAAGGATGTTTTGGCGTTGCTTCGAAGTCAGGAACTCCCAACACCAGACCACCTTCTCTGAACTCCCTTTTCAAACTACTTACAACTCCTTCCTGCTTCTCATCCCATTCTCATTTTTGATCTTTCCTGACAAGCTTCCTCAACTGCTCTGTCTTTTCAGCGAAGTTCTTGATGAAAACTCGCCAAAAGCCACATGTCCCCAGGAAACTACGAATTTCACTAACAGATTCGAATGGCACCGGCCATTCGAGTATCTTGTTAGTTTTCTTGATGTCGGGGCGACGACCGCTCTCGTTACATACGAAGCCTAATATGCTTGTCTTCCGCATACGGTGTTTCGACTTCAGTCCGCTCGCGGTAAGGTTGTAATCCCTCAGAATGTCAAGAATCCAAGCAATATCTTGTATATGATCCCAGACAAATTTCCTTACCCCAGGCATAACTTTCGTCTCATCCTTCCTCTTCCGCCCTTTCACGGCCAAATCGTCAATGTATGGTTGCGTAAGATGTGGACTAACCGTCTGCATAACGCGAACCATATGCTTCTGCACCATCGCCACAACATTCGTCCACCCTTGTGGCGCCACGTTCATATGGATTAGTCATTTTGGTGTATGCATCACAGTCATAGGTTTATCAGGTGGATACAGCGGGAACTGATCGTACCCCGAGTACAAGTCTATCAAGGAAATGATAGGCCTGCCAGCACAAGATTCTGTCAGCGCATCTGCGTTCGGCAAACCTCCCACATCTCGTATCGTTACCGCATTCAGGCGCTGAAGGTCCTGCTCCCACCTCAGGGTACCGTTCGGCTTGATAAAGCAGAACTTTGGTGATGCGTAAGACCCACTTGAATAGTCGGCTACATGAGAATGAATCTTGTCATCCAAGTAGTCGACTACTCTCCGTTCCTCTGCCGGATTAGGATAGCGTGGCCCTCGCAAATTTCATGGTACATGAGGCACAGTGTGGATCCGAATCATCGGAACTTTATCTACATCAAGGCGTCCGCGCTCATCATCGTCAAACACATATGCGCGATGCCGCTCCTTCATTACCGCTACCATAAGGGCCTTCTCTTGTGGAGTAAGGAATCCTGGCTCTCCTATTATCAGGTCTCTCCCGTTCCTCTCATTGATACGGCACGACCCATGTTCTGCATCCTCTTTCATTCGCCGTATCAATTCACGTTCCTGCTCATAGTAGAACTCTTCTTCCGCAGTTATGAGGACAGGAACGAGATGACTCTTCTCAGTCACGCGTTTGTACCTTCTTTTGGAACCCTGCTTAAGCCCACCCCTAATCGTATCAAAGGCTGGCTTGCAGCACGACTCTGAGGTACCCCCGACTCACTTGTCCTTGCCGGTAATCGATATACGAGCTCCACTTCTCCCTCGCCGGAATCTTCCACTATTCTTTCTCTCAAAGGCTCTACAGCAATGGGATCCGCCATCCCATATGACGACACTATCTCCATAGCATCGTTGATATTGGTTAGGCTTAAGCACATCTCGTCAGTAGGCTCACATTCCTCTTCGTCTTCACCCATTTATCTCCTCCTCTCCCCTTCAGATTCCTCAAAGGTATAGGAACCTGGGTTCGGCCTATTCCTCAAGCTACGAGGTCCTGTATTGTGACAGGTGATAATCTCGTAGTTGCCGCAAACTGGATCACTTAGGTTGACATACATTGTGTCGTCATACTTGTTAAGTATCATTGATTCAGTGCGGCAAAGGAATGACCTTCCCAGCAGGAGAGGATGGTCCAAATCGGGCATAACGAAGAAGCAGGACCGCACCTTCACTTTCCCGATTTCAATCACCACATTCGATGCCGTCCCAGTAAAAGGAGTTCTCCCACTTGCGTCATAGAGGAATCCTGAGTCCATTCGATCGATGTCCATCCCCAAGCGGAGTGCGTCAGATTCCTTGATGATATTCATCTCCGCTCCTGTATCTAGCATTCCGCTACACGGCTTACCCTTTATACTCAGGTTCACACTCCCAGTCCCGACCGATTTCCAATCCATTTCCGTCCCAGAAACCGCCCAATGAGCCTCGGCAGGGATGAGATCTCCTAGTCGCACGCTCACCACCCTTCGACAAGAGAGTCGTGTTTTGAATCCTTCCCTAAGCTTAGGCGCAGAGGCGAGGATATCCTTTAAGTTAAGCAGGTCATTATGCCCTTCCAGAAGCCTATCAACCAAGGCTTCAAAATCCAGGCCATCTTCCAATGGTACTCCATATTTTTGTTTTCGCGAGCCTTCTCCTTTTGCTGCTCTTTCTGACCTATCTTCCGGCTTCCTCTTCTTTGCACGTTGAGCAGCTTGTTCTTCCTCTTCCTTCCTTAGCCGCTCATCTTCCTCATCCTCTTTGCCTTTATCCCCCACATTGATAACTGACTCCTTCTCACGAGGTTGACTTTCGCTTGGAGGTTCCTGACTGCTACTGGGATTTCCTTTCTTACTTCTCGTGCATACTGCTTGCGGGAATGTGGGTTGCCCTCGAGGAGGTCGGAATGTAATGCCTGATCCCGGGGTTGATCCCAAGGTCTGACGAGCCAGTTTGACACTCGATGGCCCTATTTCTGAGCCTAGTAAGTAAACCATTGGTTTCGCCACCTCGTCGCAAATGGACCTCATTTTCAAATTCAACCTCTGCATCTTCTCCACGAGGTCTTCCATTCGCTCCATGGTATCTATGGTCCTTCCTTGGCAATACGATTCTTCTTCCTCCTCCTCTTCTATCACGACTGACTCTTCCCTCCTGATGTCCTCTTCGGACTCATTATTGGCCAGTTCCTCCACTTTTATCGTTGACCTGACATTTTCCTCTTGCCAGAGTCGGAACATGGTCAGTGGTGGCGGACCTAGTTCGGCTCGACGAAGCGCCTCCTTGCGCATACCACCTGCAATGTTAGGGTCAATATATTTCCCATGCATATCATAGACATCTCCGTCCATGTTCGTCGAGATAAGGCCATTTCCCTCATCTACTTTCCGAATTTGGCAAAACCTGAAGCTATGCCCTTTTAGTGCGCAATGATGGCGAATGACATTTCTCCAATCGAACCTTGGCCTATCATTTCCGCCTTGCCCATTCCAATTGACTCCACGTCCGCCCCCTTGACCGCCTTGTCCACCATTACTGTTACCCTATCCGCGGCCTCCATTGCCTCGGCCCTGATTGCTCTGCCCGTTACCTCCCTGGTTCTGACCTTGTCCTTGACCCGCTGCTTGACCGGGTTGGTTGACTTGGGGCGGGGGTGCTTGCTGCTGCTGTTGGCCCCCCCCTTGCTGATTCACTCCTTGAGCCGGCGCATCGGGGTATACTCCTGCAGCATGCATAGTCGGCCCTCCCACAGGCGGCCCGGCTTGGTTGTAAAACAGCCATGGGCCATATGGACTATACCCCGACCAAACAGGAGGAATGGTCCCTGGCCAAGGTCCAACCGGCGCTGGTCCCTGTGGTGGTGACGCACTCGTGCTTGCCTGATTGGCATTTACTTGGGCTGGCGCGACGACTTGTACTTCTGTATTCTTCCCCGAACCTTGACCACCTAAGGCCTGGTTCCTCGTCTTTCTCTGACTTTTTGTCAGCTTCACTGGTTCTTTTTCCTCATCGTCATCATCATCTTCCACCTGCTCCACCACCTTTTTCGCAGCTTTTGCCTGAGGCTGAGTCACTATCAAAACCTGTTTCCCTGCCGCCTTCTGTTGGTCGGCTTGGTACTTGGCTATTCCATCCGCAATAAGTTGTTGAAGGTTGATACCTGCTCCTTCAGTAACAACTCGGGCCTTTCGCTTATGCCGTTGTTGTTTTATCTGAAACTAGTATACCTGGTCCAACTCCCCATCTGCCAAGCTTTGCTTCACCGTCTCCCAAGTCAACTTCCTCCCTATGGCCCCTCTTCTGGTTAGGGAAACACTCTCGCATTCCGTGAAGTTGCTTAGGAAGATGGCACATTGGGACTCCTCGGCCAACCCTGAAACCTTCTTCGCCATCTTCTCGAAAGTCGTCGCGAAGGCACCCACTGTCGTGAAATCAGACCTCTGTAGCCTTTCCAAGTCCTTCATCGTAAGGAGGTTATCTCACAACTGATACCGCCTCTGCATTTCTGCCTCAAAGTTCTCCCAATTTCATGCGGCCTCAGTTGCTACTCGCATAACTTCCGGCCGCATCTCCCACCAGACGTACTTAGAGATTTGACGAAATTTTTCTTCTTCCGTCATCTCGTCAGTAATTTGCTCGAGCAACTCAAGCCACTCTAACACCTTATCTCCTTTGAAGTGGAAGATTGGAACCTTAGGGATGTTGGATCGCGTCACCGCGCGCCCATCCAGTAGAGCAACCAGTTGACCGAACGTAACCGACCGCTGGCCCGCGCCATCGGCCTGATTGAGTTCATCGCCCGCCATATCGTTCTTCGACAATCAGTTCCCTGTCAATATACAACACTTATACATGGTCAACCTAATTACTTTAACAAACCTTTATAGCTAGTCCAACCTCAACCTTAAGAGGTTGTGTCCTACTACTAAATTCAAACGTTCGACACTCATACACAAGCATCCACACCTTCATATAATCATACTACGAATTCGTCCACTCCACACCAACTCTTAATACTTAGCGTTCCTAACCATGACAGTGAGGCCCCTCTTTGGGCCTGATAAGATTCTTAAGGACATTTCCTTAAGTCATGACGGAAATATCAAAGTCAAAAACATACTATATCATTTCCCTAATCACAAAAAAAACAAAAGTGTCGTTTTGCCTGGATCATCGTTCTGCACTAAACCCAAGTCCGTTCACTATGGACCTCGGTAGGCAGCCGAGATCCCCGACAACGGCGCCACCTGTCGTGCGCACGGTCCCCGTTGGGGGAACCTTCCCGGCCTCGTCACGCAGGATTGGCAGTATTCGCAAGTCGCTTCATGGAAAGGGAAGCGGCAGAGCCGCTCCGGCCGAATGCGCCAGTTGTCCCTACGACAGGAAAGGGTCTCGCGAGGTACAACTTACCTCCACCTGCGGAAGCTGTCACCATCCCTTGGGTGGGCGTATCCTCGCCGAGCTACTGAACCACACACGAAAACTTTTACTTGCAATCACGGAGGTGGCCCAGTCGAGGGTGTTTCTCGTATGCTGTAGCATAGGGGGTACGCACGGTCCACGCCTAGCTCGGACCTGTACACGAACCATCACGCTGGGGCGCTGATCTCCCACGTGCGATTCAGCGTCGGTCGACTAGGACATCCTAAATCAACCACGCGATACACGATAAAGCAACGTAACCCATACAAGCAAATTAGCCTAGTCCCTTTTTCATACGTCCTGACCCATAACTCAGAACTGCCAATGTGTCTGAGCGAGGTATGCGCATAGTTACATGAAAAGAATGTCACTGCCATGGGAACCATAACGTTCAGTCATGTGTTCTCACTTAATCTACTATCACGGCGACGCTTCATGTGTTACCCACATCCGTTCAACCTCCCATGGGTTTCGGGGTTGCGTACGACACTCAAGTGTCGAAAGCGAAATATCGTGAAGGGTTTCTCCTTCACGATATTGCACATCTGAAGGATAAGTCGTTCGGCCCTTGCGTCACCCGTGTTTTTTAGGCAGTGGGTGAGGATAAGCAAGGGGCGCAGGTCCGCCTCAAGGGGGAAACCTTTTTGTGCTGGATCGGAGTCTGGGACGTCTTGGACAAAGACCTCGAATTCCAGGGTCAGGACCAACGTCCATTTAATAATCTTAAAAGCAAGACCCCTTTTGAGACGGGGTACGCTCGTCCTTCCCATGCGCAAGGAAAATACGAGTACTCACGGGTTGGCGAGCAATTCGCCGTACCCAAGCTAAGTCTCGGTCCGATCTAAGGTCGAGCGCTAAACCTTGCGCTCGGCTACTCCTGCTTGTTTGCTAGATGCACACGGCAGGAGTAAAATAAGAGAAAGAAAATGGCGAGGGAAATCAACGAGAGTCATTCTCATAGCCATAGTTGAACCTTGTCACTCACACCCTGCACTCATTCATTCATATCACTCTCAAATCCAGGAGCGAGTACTCGCTCCCATACATACATGCACACACATGAAACCCAATGAAGACTCACATCCAAAATGCCACACGTGGTCAACTCCTTTGCTCCCAGGCTCATGTCCCACACGCCCGTTTCCGACCCCATTCAACAAAGGCATATCCGCCTATCCCGATTCACACAGCTTTTGCATGGCCATTCAAGAGAGGTTCCAAGGATAGGTTTTATTTCATACGGAAATGCCTTTCGCCTACAGGGTCACAGACATCTGGGCGTGGGTATCACAGTGGGTAGGAGTTGAGTCGCAAACCGACGTGCTATCAGGTGATAGCAGAAGTTGATGAAGCTCAAGACTTCGAAGAAACTCTCGCAGGTAGCAATGACCTGCGCCACAATAATCAAGGCAGGCATCGCCTGTCGAGTTAACGGAGTTCAACTCCGTAACACACTCTAAGCTTACTTAGCAGCAGCGTCCGGTAACGATATAAAAATCCTGAAAATTTCTGCAGCACTTCTTTTAGGGAAGTGTGCTCGAAGAATATTTACTATACCAAATCTAAAAAGAAAAACTCGTGACTATGAAAATCATCTGAAATTAAACTAACTTTTTGGTTTCAGTAGAAATTTCAGCAGCACTTCCTTTAGAAAGGAAGACTTCCAAAATTTCAACTGTCCCCAAAGACTAAACTATACCATATCCTAGCTGACATCYCAAAACCTTGGCTAACTTTGATGATTCAACAGAAATTTYGGCAGCATTTCCCCTMGGAAAGGAGGCTCCCAGAATTTATACTAATTCAAAGGCTAGYCGAAGTCCTATCAAAACAAACATACATGAAAAAAGACAAATGCGAACATAAAAGTGAACATCTACCTGCCTATCGCTCAAGCATAAGGCGAACACTAACAGACTACCCTATAACGCAGAAGACAAGCATAGCATTGAGCAAAAGACAAGGCATTGCCAACAGGTATGTCAAGTCAATAACACATTCAACTAATTCAAAACAAGGATTTGTTTACCCAAACTTTTCATCTTTCGTTTGTCCTTATCACAAAAACATGAGTCCTGTATCTTATTTAGTTAATTTTTACTTTCCAGGTTGTTCTCAGTCAAACCCCATGCAATCACCAATACACTAGCCTGGACTATTCTCACAAGGAGAAAAGTCAACCCTTTTTCAGCAAGCAAAAATCGATTGACTTAGCAAGGCGACCGGATAAGTCTGAGAACCTCATTTCAAACCCCAGTTCAATGTCTTAGGCAATACGAGCAAGGCGACGGGATCAGTCTGAAAGACCTCGTCTCCAGCCCCAGTTCAATGTCTTACGCAATACGAGCAAGGCGAACGGATCAGTCTTAAAGACCTCGTCTCCAGCCCCAGTTCAATGTCTTAGGCAATGCGAGCAAGGCGACCGGATCAGTCTGGAGGACCTCATTTCCAGCCCCAGTTCAATGTCTTAGGCAAAACAGCAAGGTGACCGGATCAGTCTGGAGGACCTCATTTCCAGCCCCAGTTCAATGTCTTAGGCAAAACAGCAAGGTGACCGGATCTGTCAGGAGGACCTCATTTCCAGCCCCAGTTCAATGTCTTAGGCAATACGAGCAAGGCGACCGGATCAGTCTGGAGGACCTCAATTTCAGCCCCAGTTCAATGTCTTTGGCAAAACAACAAGGCGACCGGATCAGTCTGGAGGACCTCATTTCCAGCCCTAGTTCAATGTCTTAGGCAAAACAGTAAGGCGACCGGACCAGTCTGAAGAACCT